>JASDQU010010577.1:295463-309043 GCA_032191745.1 Picea mariana | reverse complement strand
TTAAATACCAGGTGGGGTGGCAGGCTGTGGCACATGCCCAGCATGTGTCTCCATACCATGGATTCCTGTACCCTCAACCTTCTCCTGCCACGATGGCCCGTGTGACACCCCATCCGGGGGATGTCCTTTATATATTAACTGTTATCTTTTTGCTAATTTTATTGGTTATATATTAACCATTGTATTTATTGCTAAATTTAGTGATTAACCATTTTATATCGTTGTTCGAGATCTATATTAACCCTTCTCAACGATATATTTTATTGGTATATTGGTATGTTAATCGTTTTCTGTACATCTGAAATATTGTAAAATAGTGGCATTAACCTTTATCTTGAATTAACCTGTATCAACGATATTGCCACTATCCTTTATTGATAATATTCTTTTAAAAGATTTGTACCTTAATAATTTGATTTATTATGCACCAATTGATTTGTGGCGCAAGGAAATTATGGTGTTGTACGAAGGTCATGGTCGTCTTGTAGACTTGTTGATTGGGTACAAGGGTTAACCATCATGTGTTGGGATGGCTAAGTTTATCCCTAGCACGATTGAATTTAGCTTGCGCTAGTGGTCCAGACATGTTGTTGCACCATGGTTGTTGTCACGCCTATCACCTGGCGACAACATGATTCATGATGAGGGGATCATTGTGCGCCCTAATGGATGGAGTCAATTGATAACTTGGTCAGAGTCTGTGCTTCCCGTTGTGGGCAGTTGTTCGTTGTAGTTGTTGATGATGCTTGGGTCTTAACGCCTTCCTATGTTTGGTTGTGCACCATCGAGGTTCTAGTTAACTGGTAGTCGAGGCCATTGTGTCGGAATGGGGATGTTTTCCCTTAGGTTGTAGGCGTGGTAATTTTTGTGTCGGGCGGGCAATCGTTTCTCTTTGTTGTTTTACGCATGTTTTTCCCAGTTGCTATTGTGACAATGCATGGAGTCATAGTTGTTTGTTTCTTGTTCTGCGGGCGTGGTGCTTGCCATCAGATGTGTTGTTTAGCGGTAATCGTTGTTGTCATCCTGTTTAAAAAAAAAAAATGCACTTTATGCTTCGCTTGTTGTCGTAACGATGGGGACGTTACAAGAAGAGATCCCAGTTGCTACTAGGATTTGAGAGAGTTATCCCAAACTCATTATCATATTTGAATCCATCTTGTTGGTTGATGGGTCCTGCCTCAAACATGTATTAATGCATGAGGTTTTTACAACACCCAAAATATTTTTGATGAAAAATGAAATGAAAACTAAGTACACACTCAAAGAAATTTTAAGCAAACCATAAGAAATAACAAAAACTGATTTCATAATTTGAAAAGCACAACACACTTGCATGAAAAGAAACACACTTATAGGAAAATAGACACACTTTGAAAAAACGTAAGAACACTTTGCGAAAGATAAACACACTTGCAAAAGGAACAGACCTGGCTTTGGGTAGAGACCCACTAAAGTGGATGTGCAGGTTCTTACCTCTCATTTATCATGTTGTCCTCCACCAGGCTATGTAATTTAAAGGAAAAATACCTACCTAGACTTCAATCCCTTTAGCACCTCCTCGGCAACGACGCCAAAAATGTCGGGTAAAATATATGCACTTTTAATTCCAACATTAAATTATCAACTGGGGTTCGTAAGATTCGAGGCACAAGCACAATATGTGCAGGATTGGAGCCTATCCTAGTCTAATATCTAATGTCGGAAAACGCACACATGAATGAAAGAAAAGTTGGGATTAAAATCAAAGTGCACGAATCCAAAGTACAAGAAATGAGATCAAGTGTGGGAAAATAAATGGAACTACAGGAAAACCAAATAAAAACAAACTAGATTAAAAGACAAGCCAATTTGAAAGTAAATGTGAGATTTACCCAAACTAGCATTCAAATCAGTCAGTTGGATGAGGTTACTCAAACCCTCATGTATGTGGGCTACTGACATAAAGTGGATTTTACCAATTTTAGGAGCAAATCCACTAAACTCCTAATTAATCCTATATCGACAAAATGATGCAATGTAAAGACTTCAAAGAAACACACTTTATAAAGTTGTTCTCAAGAAAAAATACACCTTTTTTTTTCCAGGAAAAAATTAACGCAAATTTATATAAGGTATAATTTTTTTTACAGCAACAACAGAGCCATGATAAACGTCCCCACAACAGTCCAAAATATTGGTAACAGGAGGAAACAACAGAAAACTGAAACTAATAGTAATAGGCGGAAGGGAAAGAGCATTGGGCCAGCAAAAAAAACTGAAGGATTCTAGAGTGGAAATCTGCCAGCAGTAAACTGCTCATCGCTGGTACTAGACCACTTGCAAAGGCTGCCCTCAGGTGACAATTACCCTTCACCAACCCTTGGAAATTCAAAGATATTAATGCAAGAGGGTTGTGTCTCTTGCCCACTGTCCGAGTGATAAATGGTTAGTCTCCCTTCGATTTCTGATAAGGCTCTTTTAGAAAGGGCATCGACTTCTTTATTATGCACTCTATAAATATGGTGGACGCTGAGATMTTTAATATTTTTTGCCAAATCCAAATWTTTTTGTTTCCAGCCTTCGATATTTACAGTGCTGAGATTGCAATTGTGATTTATCCAGTYAATGATGACCCGCGAATCACCAAGGACTTGGAGTTGATTAATTGACCAGAAGGTTTCCATAGTGAGGGTTGCCCACAAACCCATCAACTCCGCTTTAGTATTTGTTCCCGCTCCGCAGTTGATGAACCACTTGGTAACTSTCGAAGGATGAGWTCTGAATATGCCTCTGGCCCCACAGCAAAGACCATTTGATAGGGGTGCTCCATCAAAGCAACCTACGGTGAAACCCTACTTTTGAGTGAACTCACAGACTTGTAATGGAAGAGTCTTAACAGTGGACGGCTGCCAGGAGAAAGCCGACAGGGTTCTATGCATAACTGAGAGAATGGAGGGAGCAAAGTCTTCAAATATCGCCTTATTTCTTTCAATCCAGAGCTGCCAGCAAGCATGAGCAGCCAAACTGTCCGGGGCAGCTTTCTCCTTTGACCACCGCAGAAAACAATCTAGGACAGAGGCATCATCCCAATGAATGTTGAGTGAGAAATGGATGAGAATACGCTGCTAGACAGCCCTTGAAAAATGGCAGTGAATGAGGATATGGTGAATATCTTCCGTAGATTGATTGCATAACTTGCAAATCCCTGGGCCTTCCCAGCCTCTCTTTCGCAACATATCCCAGGTAAGTGTCTTTTCTTTTGCAGAGAGCCAAATAAAGATTTTTATCTTTAGAGGAATTGACCATTTCCACAGCCATTGGAACCACCTCAGGTCAACCTGGTAATTCAGCTATTGTAGTAGTGTCGTGTATATATTCTTAACAGTAGTGGCACCCGATGCATCTCCCCCCACCCAAATGAGAGTATCAGAAGTATCGGAAAGTGTAATTCCAGCACTCCTAAGAGCTTGAGTGAAGTCATCCCAGGTTGATGCATCTACTCCACCAAGATTAAGCTGACTACTGTTGTACCAAGTATCCGGCAGAGGGGTGGCAAGAGACTCCACATACGGTTGGGATAAACACACAATATTACAGGATTCTAGAAGAGATCTAAGAGAGGAGGGGAGGATCGACTGGTTCTCCAATCCAAGAATCTTGTCTCTTCCAAGAGAGATGTCGTTGCCCGAGCCGGGCCTCCATCTAAGCCAGTGAAAGATAACATTAGAAGATGATAATAGTCCCTTCCAAAATGGGGACGCCCTCTACTGCAAATGTGAAGGTTTTCTGATCCAATCTAGAAGGGACGTTTTTCCCAGGTATTTATCAATAATGACACGGTGCCAGAGGCTGTTATGAGTTAAAGCCCACCAAAAAGAGTTGGCTAGGAGCGTTGTGTTAAAAATAGCCAAGTTTTTGAGTCCCCATCCCCCTGCTTTAATAGCTTTAGATATGATATTCCAGCTGCAGAGGTGGATACGATGTGTGTCCTTCTGTCCATTCCATAGAAAGTTGAAAGACAGCATGCACAGAAGATTCAGAATATTAGAGGGAATTTTCTCCAAAGACATCCAGAAGACAGAAATACTATGAAGCACTGAGTTGACGAGGATAAAATGCCCTCCTATGGATAGCCACTTGTTGCACCAAAAGCTAATCTTCCTTTCAAACTTTTCCACCAGCCAGTGCCAGTCTTCAGAATTTTTAGCTCTTGGATTTAATACATAACCCAGGTACTTGAATCCTTGACTTAATTCTACGAAAGTGAAGGGTAGAGACTCTTTTAAGGAGCAGAGCTCAATTTCTGTTAAACCCCAGTAATGTGCTGTAGATTTTGTATAATTGATGCTAAGGCCCGAAGCAATGCAAAAAATCTGAAGCAGCTCCAGGATCACAATCCATTCCGAAGGAGTAGCCTTTGACATAAAGAGGACATCATCAACAAAAATTAGATGAACCAAAGTTATAAATTTTGAGAACTTTATACCTGAGATTTGTTGTTCGGAGACGTTTTTTGTTAGCAGCAGGCTGAGACCTTCCATAATTAAGATGAAGAGATACGGTGATATAGGGCAGCCCTGACGGAGGCCCCTTAGAAGATTGCTTGCAGGTACTACCTCGGATTTAATTTTTCTTCAAGAGACCCTCTCGGAAGAGCAAAAGGCGAGAGACTTTATTCATCGATTTTGCCCTTCCTGGTTCTCCTCAGCTGTGAATTCTATTGGTAATTCTGGTGGTCTCCCGGTCGCTTGGGACCCCTTTATTTTTGATCTGTCACCTTTCCTGACGGCTGGAGGTATTTTGCTGGTTGGACGTCATCTAAAATCCAACCAAGAGGTGGCTTTCCTCAATGTGTATGGGCCATGCGTTGAGAAAAAGAAGTTCTGGTCGACTATTGCTAATAGCGGTCTGCTCACCATTCCCAACCTCATTCTAGGCGGCGACTTAAACATAATTCCCTCGGAGGACAAAAATTGGGGGGGGGCCTCTCACGCAGGGCAGAACACTACCTATTACAGAGATTTATTCGCAAAAAACAATCTTATAGATATTATGTCGTCATGTCTGGTCCCCACCTGGAGAAACGGTCGCGCTGGTAATGACTCGATTGCCCGACGCCTGGATCGTTTCTTAGTTTCAGACTGTTTACTGACCCAGGCGAGTCTGTCAAAGTCGTGGGTGGAACTACCCTTCGTTTCTGACCATTCTCCCATCATTTTGCAACTGCAAGCCTCATTGATTCACAATGCTTATCCTTTCAAATTCAACCATCATTGGATGGCGGATCCAGACTTTACTCTTATAGTTAATAACGTTTGGAAGAATCCCTTATTCTTGTAGGAAGCCAATCCCCAGCAGCGTTTGGTGTGGAAACTGAAGGTCTTAAAAACCCACACAAAAGCTTGGTACAGAGAAAAAAAGGTAAAAGAACAACACAACATAAAAAAAACTGGAGATAGCGATTTCTCATCTCATAAAGAAATCTAGCAGAGGCGTCTTATCAACGAAGGACAGTGAGATTTTATCTGATCTGGAACTTAACAGAAATAGCATTCTTTGTGAGGAGGAAAAAAGCTGGAGGTTGCGGAGAAGAGCCACCTGGCTAAGATGCGGGGACGCCAATACTAAATTTTTTCATAAGGTAGCCAGCTACAACAGAAATAAAAAATTTATATGGTCCATCTCTAATGATTTCGGCGGCACGCATTTAGGGCAGAAAGCTATAAAAGAGGCGGTTGTTTCTCATTTTTCACATTTCTTCAAGGCCAATGATAGCCCAAACTTATCTGATAGCTCCTTCATTGCAAACCTTTACCCAACCATGGTTTCCGAGGAGGAAGCAGTTGAACTTTTCAGACCTGTCACACCGTTGGAGCTGAAACTTATACTGGCCCTTTTCAAAAAAGAGAGAAGTCCAGGGCCTGACGGATGGACATGTGAGTTCTTCCTCAATTTTTTTGACCTCGTTTAAACGGCAAAGTCATTGGTAGCATAAATTCCACTTTTCTAGCTTTAATCCCCAAGGAAAATAACTATGTTTCCTTCAACGACTACCGTCCTATCTCACTTTGCAATCTTATCTACAAAATTATTTCAAAAATCCTCTCGAACAGAATCAAGCCTTTTTTAGAAAGATGTCTATCTACTGAACAGATGGGATTTCTCAAAGGCAGAAGAATCCAGGATGCCATAGGAGCGCCTCATGAAGGTCTTCATAGCATTAAAAAGAAAAAATCAAAGGCTCTGGTACTGAAGCTTGACCTCAAAAAAGCCTTGACAGCATTGACTGGGGCTTCCTAAGGTTGATTTTACTCTCTGCTGGTTTTGGTATTAAGTTAACAGATTGGATGATGGCCTGTGTTTCTAGTGCATCTTTTATTGTTCTTATTAAAAGAAAAAATACACCCGGAAATGAAAACGAAATCAATATTGATATGAAATTAATTTTGTTTTATGTACAAGATTAATAAATATATTGGTATAAAATTAGTTTGATTCTTTGTACAAGAATTAAATTACTTCTCGTGAATAATCCAATTAACACTGCATCTATGTTTATATCACAATACATATCATAATAACAAAGATACTTAATACAACAATTATAAAACAAAACTCACATAAACTCCATATGACAAGATAATGTATATAACAGTAAGACAAAATAATGTATATAAGAATAACACAATGCATGGAAGCACTTAATACAATATTTATAAAACAAATCTCACATATATTCYATATGACATTTAACATTTATTATTATGACAAGATAATGTATATAACAGTAAGACAAAATAATGTATATAAGAATAACACAATGCATGGAAGCACTTAATACAATATTTATAAAACAAATCTCACATATATTCCATATGACATTTAACATTTATAATAATAAGACAAAATAGTAACATGATGGAATAAATAATTAATTAAATCAACACTATTTATGACAACACTACATAACAATGGTGTAGGATAACATTACATAATCACAACAAATATAATTATATGAGATAGGAAATTCGCAACCACATGTATTATATTATGAAAAAAGTGTTATAATAACATATAATCTTATATCACATTACGCCAACGACATATACCATCAACACATCACTTTGCATACACATATAATGATATCTCACGGATAATCTTGGTCACGACTAATATATATAACAACGCCAATGATCGACTTCAAGGAATCGACAAAATAACACACGACGAAGATCAAAGCCCTAAAACACGACATTTAAACACAATCTGCAGCGTTAATTGGAGGGCAGAGAAACCATATTAATCTACTGGGATGCACAATAAAATCAGTGAACTAAAATAATATAAAACATAAATTAAATAGCACACCAATCATAACGAAATTAAATTAAATGATAAAATAGAAAACATTACCTGGGTTGAGGGGCCCTCCCTGATTTGGGCAATGTGCCTGGAAACTAAATTAGATAAAGTGTGGATCAGGCTTCAACTCCATAATAATACAACAACAATGTTTTTCTATTCCCTCATGATCCCTGCTTACAACAATTACATTATATCAATCAGATGCATCGATCCATCCATTGTTCACATGGATGGATCATGTCCTATTTTATTGGATCTTATATACAAATAAAGAATTAGCTACAACCAACGAAGGATCACATACTAATTTAATTTATCTGATAACTAAAACATCTATTTTACATCAAACTCAAGTCGTAGTGTTTTTAATTCTGAACATATCACGAAATTTGTGCAATTATCAGTTAAAGAACCATCAATAACTCCTCAACCATTCCTTTTTTTTGGAAAACGGCTAGTCTAAGACCTAATTTGTCATGCTGGAAATAAAACCCATGTTCAAGATTCTTCATATTCTTCTTTATTTGTATGAAACTTGAGGCCGAAATTGACTCTCTAGAGCTTTTATTAATTTTGGCTGAATTATTCCCCCTGAGCTGGAGGTCCACACGTGCCAATTGGGTGAATTCCGACACATGTTGACGTCACTGCAGAGAAAACCCACGTTTTGAATTTTGCCTAGAAACCCGGGAATATGCCAAATAATGACGGGTACCAGAATGGCAGTGTTGGTGCGGGAATGCTAAACTGCAGTAACGATACAAAAATGTTGATCATGTCAGTACAAGAATCGTACTTCACGAACCATCGTCAGTAAACCATGATATAATCATCATTTAATCACTAAAAAAGAAAACGATCTATTAACCACACTATATGTATACTTGTGAATGTCGACAAATAATGGCGGTTTATGGTGTAATGAGACGTATATTATTGGCGAAATGTAGGAAAAGGTGTAATGATGAATGTATTTTTATGCCGTAAGATATGGCAAAAGTGGAGCCCAACAGTGTGATTAATGATATGTTTTGAAATTTATTTCTATAATAATTAAATTCAACAATCTACTTGTTTGATTGATATCATAAGGACTTTAGTCACCCAGGGCTTGGAATTTTCACATGGTATCAATGCTTATTTCTCTTATTGAGATTCTCTAGGATTTGCAATGGTAAATCAACTACAGGGAAGAAGGATCAATAGTGAAAGGGTTTCAAAGTTTCATTTTCATATTTAGTAGTTTGTGTAGTGGATCTCATAGTTGGCATCGACTAGCCTCAAATTTTAGAACAGATTCAATGGTGCCTTGAATTTCTTATCATGGAAGGCGGGGGTTACACTCTTACTAGAAGAGAATGATCTTTAGGATATTGTCAAGAATGTTTCTAATCCGCCTATAAATCCAAAAAATTCAGTAGCTCACAAGAAGACAGAAGTGAAGGCCAAATGGATGATCTTGGATACCATAAAGGATCATCTAATCCCTCATGTATATGAAAAGAAGATAATGATGGAGATGTTTGATTCCCTAGTTAGTCTCTACCGAAGTCAAAACATAAACATGAAGATGACATTGTGGAACAAACTCAGATCCATAGTGATGATCAGATTAGACACAATCTCCAATTACGTTATGAAGATCACATAGATTTGTGATCAACTTGCAATAGTTGGGAAAAAGGTTGAAGATGTAGAGCTAGTGAACATGGAACAAAATGGTTTCCCAACTTTGTGGGAACCATTTTTCAAAGTTATCTGCACTCGGGAAAATATTTCTGACTTTGAGAGGCTTTGGGATGAGTGTATCCAAGAGGAGACTCAAATGGAGTCAAGGCCAATAAAAATGATGGTGAATAGAACCTAGCACTATTTGGTCACTCAAATAAGGGCAGAGGTAAAGGACCCAACAAGGGTAAGGGAAAGAGTGAGAAGTCAACCTCATAGTGAGGAATGAACTTGAGTAAAATCAAGTTCTTCAATTGGCATAAACATGACCATTATCCATCATAATGTCCAAATAAGAAGAAGGGTAAAGGGAAGTAGCAATAGAAGCAAGTAATAACCTCTGGAAAAACTCAGATGAATGAGTTTGATACCAAGTTCGAGAAGGATTTCTCATTGGTATATTTCCTTTCTACCAATAGGATTCTAAGGAAAGTGTGGTATGTGGATAGTGGGGCATATCGACATATGACATATTCCTGGTAGTTGTTTTCTAGTCTGAAGAAGCAAGACTCAAGAGTACAATTTGAGCATGGTGATGATGTCAAGTACCCAAAAGTAAGAGTTGGTACAATTCCCTTCCAACTCGAGTAAGGTAATTTTTTATATTTTGATGATGTCTTGTTTGTTCCAAGTCTCAGGAAGAATTTTATTTTAGTTTCAGTCATGGAGGATAAGGACTTTGCAGTTGAGTTCAAGAAGAAGCAAGTCCTCATCAAGAAAAAGGATTATATCCCAGATACAACTCAGGTAATAGGGGTTAGAAAAGGTAATTTTTACAGGTTGCAAGGTGAACATGTTCAAACCTTGGTGCACAACAATGACAATTTGTGTGAGTTGTGGCACAAGAGGATGGGGCACCTGCATCACAAGGTGTTGCCTATTATGAGGRAGATAGTCATAGGTCTCCCAGAGTTTAGTATAGAGCATCATGGTGTATACAGAGTGTGTGTGCTTGTAAATTGTGTCAAGGTTTCTTTCCCAAGCAGTGAGCATAGGTCTAAGGGGATTTTAGACCTAGTACATTCAGATCTTTTTGGACTGATGTCAGTAGAATCAATATCAAGAAGCATGTATTTTTGTTTCTTTTGTTGATAATTTCTCTTACAATACTTGGATATACTTCTTAAAGACAAAGGATGATGTCTTCGGCAGGTTTCACGAGTTCAAAGCTCTAGTTGAAAACCAAACACGGAAGAAGATCAAATTCTTGAGATCAAGTAATGGGGGAGACTATACCTCCACGGAGTATGATGGTTTCTACAAGGAGGAAGGAATCAAGATGAAATTGACAGTTTCGTACAACCCATAACATAATGGGGTTGCAAAATGGAAGAATCGATCCATTATAGGGGATGCTAAAGCCATGATACATGAGTAGGAATTTCCCATGTTTCTTTGAGCAGAGGTATGTAACATGGCAATGAGCTTCTATGCGATAGGAAATTCCAACAAAATATTCCCACGATGACTCTGTCGTGGTATATACCTGAAGTAAAGATGTGATGATTGTTGTGGAATTTGTGTAGAGAAACGAGTGGTGAGCAGTTGAGAATGTGCACTTGATTTTTACAACTTTCTTGACTTAACTCAGTCGCCTTGCTTGTTGGCTCTCTGCTTCTTTCAATAGGCTAACGAGAGAAAAATGATAGGTGCACCCAACATAGATTCGAGAGAATTGATTCTTTACACCCTAAATCAAATCAATTTTGGATTGTGCAATGTATAGTGGATGTTTCAAATCTTATATAGCATTGAATAGTCACTTGATATGGTTTATTATTTCTTGTTCCCAATCCCCGATGTATGGCAAGTTGCTTAGGTTGTATTTTTGTTTCCTTTCCCAAACCCTTAGAACACAGGATAGTAAGCATCGATTACAAATGTGATTTTTAGTGGTTGGTCGATATTCCAAGTGACAATGATAGAACTCATGATCTTAATAATCATTTATTAACTTTTTCCTAAGTAAAAGTTGTCACAAGATCAACGTTTCTTGACACGTTTTAGCCCATCGTGCATGGATCTATTAGTCCCCCAAATGATTGGTTACAATAGCTGTAAGGTTTCTATTTTATTTTTATTTTATATACGGTAGCGGCAGCGTGGTATTTATTGTACTTATGATTCCTTAAACTTTTGATTTCTTGATGTTGACAAGTTATCTTTTCTTTCAATTTTCTGGTTTTAATATTCTTTTAATTTTCTTGCAGTCGAGTAATTCTTCTTTCACAGAATTTCTGAATTTTTAATGGCCAAAATACTAATTATGGTCAAAGACTGAAGAAATCAGAGAAACTTTGAATGAAGTGTGGCCAATGGTCAATAATGACGTTGCCAAGGAAACAAAAAATTTGACCAAGGATCAGGTACTGGCCTGATTATGGAAGTTAGGACTTACTCCTCCTCCTTATCCAACATGGAATGCTCGTAGAGTTTGAGATTCTCCACATTCACTACTGAGTAAATGCACATGTATGGAGGTAGAGTGATTTTGTAGGCATTATCTCCCACCTTCTCCAATATTTCGAAAGGTCCATACTGCAAAGTCTTGATCTTCTTCCTAGGACCGTGTAGTCTTTCCTTGCTCAACTGTAACCAAACTATATGTCCCACTTTGAATGACTTCTCAATTACATGTTGATCACGTTTAGCCTTGTTTTTTTCCTATGACTTTTTTAGTGTCTCTTGTACTTGCAAATGGATTTTCCTAATATTCTCAACATTTTTTTCTACTCTCAATGCATCTCCTGTAAGGTATTCCCTCACTCCTCCTTGTTTTCCATATACAACATCCAAGGGTGAATGTGGAAAATATCCAAAGCAAGTTTCAAAATGTGACTTATTAATATAAGTGTGGAATACTCTATAATAAGAGTGTTGTATGTAAATCATATTTTCATCCCAGGTATTTAGATGGTTCAAATTGCAACCCCCCAAAAGATGCACCAAAATCCTATTGACTACTTATGTATGCCCATCTGTTTTTGGATGGAATGTTGTATATCTCTTCAACTTATGGAATCATTGGTTGCAAAAACTATAATTTTATTTAAATGTTCTTCCTATAGATGAATAATAGAACATATCATTTTTTAGGCTAAAGTTAGAGGACCATGCTTTAATATGGTGGGAATGACATACCAATAACTGGGAGTGTCTCTTGTACTTGTAAATGAATTTTCCTAATATTCTCAACAATTTTTTCTACTCTGAATGCATCTCCTGTAAGGTCTTCCCTCACTCCTCCTTGTTTTCCATATACAACATCCAAGGATGAAGATGGAAAATATCCAAAGCAAGTTTCAAAATGTGACTTACTAATAGAAGTGTGGAATACTCTATAATAAGAGTGTTGTATGTAAATCATATTTTCATCCCAGGTATTTAGATGCTTCAAATTGTAACCCCTCAAAAGATGCACCAAAATCTTATTGACTACTTATGTCTGCCCATCTGTTTTTGGATGGAATGTTGTATATCTCTTCAACTTATGGAATCATTGGTTGCAACAACTATAAGTTTATTTAAATGTTCTCCCTATAGATGAATAATAGAACATATCATTTCTAGACTAAAGTTAGAGGACCATGCTTTAATATGGTGGGAATGACATACAAAAGCACTTAGGTTGGAAGGTGATCCTCCAATAACTAGGTGGGAGGAATTCAAAACCCTCATCAAGTCTCAATTCTACCCTATTGGGTATGTATAGGACCAATGGATCTGGCGGCACTACTTCAATAAGAAGCAAGGATAGAGTGTAAAAGAGTACACTACCGAGTTCAAAAAGAAGGCCATCATGTTGGGAATCTCTCCCAAGATCCCAAATGTACTCCTCAAGTATCTACGGGGTCTACATAGCCATCTATGAAATAAATTAATGTTTTTCAAGCTAAGGACAATGGACAAGGCATGTGTACAAAAACACTATCTGAAAAACATACGCAAAAGAAAAGGCAGTCAAGCGGTTCCAAGCAAAAAGAGCACCAAGAAGCTTCCAAGGAGGGGAAGAACAAGTGGAAAGGGGGAAAGGATAAGAAGATGGTATTCATTGCACATTAATGCAAGGATCCTAGCAACCATTATAACCATTGCAATATTGATGGGCACACTAAGTAAAAGTGTTGGAAACTACATCCAAAGTTGAAATTGAAGAACCATGAGAAGGATTCAAAGAAAAAGAACAGATTCAAGCAATCAAGGTGAAAGAAGCTCTGACGTGGATGAGAAAATTGTCTACACATCATTGCAGAAGGAGGTGAATATGAGTAGCCTTCATCACTAGAAATAGAAAAAGATGACCAAACTCTTCCACATCAAGATCCACGTCAATAATACTAAGATAGACTCTTTGTTCGATTCTAGTTCACGGGCTAATCTTATAGAAATATATCTAGTCAACAAGATTGGATTGGAGGTTCACAATCAACCTAGCCCCTATATATTATGTTGGGTAAACAAGGATGTCGATATCAAGGTAACAAAATAATGTAATATTAAATTTGTTG
>JASDQU010010577.1:283889-295443 GCA_032191745.1 Picea mariana | reverse complement strand
CCATGAGAAGGATTCAAAGAAAAAGAACAGATTCAAGCAATCAAGGTGAAAGAAGCTCTGACGTGGATGAGAAAATTGTCTACACATCATTGCAGAAGGAGGTGAATATGAGTAGCCTTCATCACTAGAAATAGAAAAAGATGACCAAACTCTTCCACATCAAGATCCACGTCAAGAATACTAAGATAGACTCTTTGTTCGATTCTAGTTCACGGGCTAATCTTATAGAAATATATCTAGTCAACAAGATTGGATTGGAGGTTCACAATCAACCTAGCCCCTATATATTATGTTGGGTAAACAAGGATGTCGATATCAAGGTAACAAAAYAATGTAATATTAAATTTGTTGTAAGTGCATATTTTATTGGTGAAGTGGTGTTGGATGTAGTACCCTTGGATGTGTGTGGTGTAGTCTTTGGAAACCCCCACATATATATGAGGGATTAAATAGCCATGCAGAGAGCCAACCTATATATACTAATCAARGATGGAAAKTCTTACATCATCAACATGCATAAAGGAAAGTCAAATATYTCACTGGTAAGTGCCAACTAAGATCTCATTGGTAAGTGCCAACTAAGCCAAGAAATTGATTATTTCTAGTAAAAAATATTTTTGACTTTTCTTAAGAGAAAATCATGCTGAGGATGAGTCAATAAGAATAAAGGCATCCTAGAGGGGTGTACTAAAGATAAGAAACACAAGTTGGAGGATTTTCTATAGGCATACAGAGGAGTGTTCCAGGAGCCTATAAGGCTACCACCCAAGAGGGAAGTGGAGCATGAAATACAATTATTGTCAGAATCCCCATTGTCAAATGTTAGGTTTTTTAAATAGTATGTTCTAGAAGAAAATTAAATGAAGAAGCAGTTGCAACAGATATTAGTTTTTTGAGATTAAACCTTAAGTTGTATTTGTTAATAAGAAAAAGAAGAGGATATGTGTGATAACCAAATCTGCCTCACAAGTTAAATATCCAAAATACTTGGAATATAAATATATCCATAAGGATAATAAATAATATATAAATGTATATGAGAATGAATAATATAAAATATGTTTACAAATGAGAAATGATGGTTGCATATATACCCACATAGGGGTGCCCTTTCATAAGAGACATGACCTTTCATATAAGGTGTCTCTTCATTAGTAATTAATTGTTAATTATTAGTTATTACTTTATTATTTATATTTATATATTTTATAGATATTTATGTTTGTTACATTTCCTTACCCTTTAGAAATACTTTCTCTTCAAAGCATGTTTATGGAGAGACTTACGTCTTTGTTTTGGCTTGCAATGTATTCACATGATTCTCTGTTTTTGGTGTTGTTGGGATTGATGATACGAGATGATATGTGTGACGAAGAGTTGACCAAAAATGTTGAATTGTGAAAGGGTCAAACCATACTAATTCAATCTTTTGTGGAATGTTTCACTTCCCCGATGAATGGTTATTATAAGACTTAATTACATTGGTATCAATATTTTCGGATGATAAGTTAGTTGTTCCCATCCTGAATGCCATTGATATTCTGACTGGTTAAGATATATACTCTTATGATTTGGATGTCAATAAGGATTTATTATAACATGATTCCCCCTTATCATACTTGTAGCGTTTTCTTGGTTTAATTTTGATATATGATTTTCTTCACACACCGATGTTTTCTTGTTAATGGCTAAATTTTGATTAGTAAGTATACTTGGAGCTTCCATTGTTTGTACTCCAACATCTGATGTTGTCTTTTTTTCACTTAACTTTGCAACTTCTTGAGTTGTGACGTGGATTGGATCTATGATTGTTCCATTTTCCATAACTTGGATTTGTTCATCTGAAAACTTTGATGCTTTCTTTTCTATAAGCAGTTCTAACTTGTTTTCCAGAGATTTCTTATCATTCTTAAGATTTTTTATTTGTGTAAGTAGGTTTTGATTATGATTTTTAAATGTGATTTTTCTTCATTATCTGATTTTTCGATATCTTTAATGTATGGATTTACAAGTTTCTATTCTTTCAACTTTTTGATTTGTTCTAGTAACCCTTCATTAAAGTTCTTTGAACGAGAATTTTCTCCATTTTTTACTGATAGGTTCTTCTTAAGATCTTAATTCTCTTGTTCCAACTTCTGAACGCATTGTTTTCTATCCTTTGACTTCTTGATCCGTGTAAGTAGTTTTTTACTTTGGTATTTTAAGCGAGAAATTTATTCGTTTTTATCTGGGATAATTTCATCAAATTCTTTATGCACCCTTGATATTGACTTTTGATTTTCTTGAAGGATCAACTTCGAGATATTTTTAAAGTCTTTTGATGAAGGTATTATTGATTTTTATCTCCCAGTAGTGTCTTGAATTATCATCATCTTATTCTTATAGGGAAACATCAAAAACTTTTTCTCCATGTTTAAGATGAAGGTACCTAGACTTTTAAACTAGGGTAACCCTGGAATGATGTCAATTTAATTTTCAATTGTAACATAGAATTGAGATATATAATCATATTCATCAATTTTCACTTGTAATTCCTTAATTTAAAAAATATCGTGTCAGTTGACTTGTCGTTGATATCTTCGAATTTAACTTACCCAATCGACTCCCTCGATATTCAACTTGTTGTCGATCTACCTCGACTTCGACTTGTTATTGATCTGCCTCGACTTCAAATTTCACTGCAAAAAATATAACAACCCAACATTTTCCCACTTGTTGTCTTCTTTGCTAAAACGGGAGATTCTTGAACCTTTGTTCACAGACGCAGGGTAGCAATGCTCATTTCCTCTCTACACCAAGAGAAATTCATAGCACTCACAGACTTGGTCAACGAGTCTATTATGTTTTCCAACGTGTCTACTTTCTCCAGTAGCACCTTCTTACTTTCCACCATGTCTCTTATGAAATGGTATTGTACATCAATGTGCTTAGTCTTTGAATGATAAGCATGGTTCTTTGCCAAAAATATTGCGCTTTGAATGTCACAACTCACCTTCATAGCTCTCTGCTTAAACATGATTCATGAACACAACCTTTGAAGCCATACTGCTTCTTTGCTTCCATGAGTGGCCTCCATGTATTTAGCGTATATTGTCGATAAGGCTATGACTTCCTGTCTCTTACTTATCCAAGTTATTGCTCCACCAAACATTTTTAAGACATATCCATTGGTCAACCTCCATTGATCCATATCTCTATCCCAGTCGACGTCGACAAAACCATGTACATCTAATTTACCACTGTCACCTCTAGGTTTTCCTTGGTATCATATAGCATAGTCCTTCGTGCCACACAAATAACTGAATGCTCTCTTGATAGTTGTCCAGTACTCCTTTCCATGTGTTGACATGTGCCTGCTCAACACTCCCACTGCATGGGCAATGTCTAGTCGAGTGAATACCATCGCATACATTAGACTACCAACCACACTTGCATAGGGAACACGTTCCATGTCCTCTATTTCTTCCTATGTAATTGGACATTGTTCAACAATAATTATTGCTCCCACAGGAATTGACACCTTCACCGGTTTACAATCCTGCAAGTTGAATCATTTCATAATGGTTTCAATATACTTCATTTGATTCAACCAGAGCTTTCTAGTGCCTCGATCTCACTTAATCTCCATTCCCATAATGAAGTTATCTGCACCGAGATCCTTCATGTCAAACTTGGAGGATAGATTCTTCTTCACCTCCTTTATTATGTCCATGTTGTTTCCAATCAGCAACATGTCATCGACATACAAAGCTACATATATGAAACACCCATCTTCTTCCTTGGAATATATGCAGTTATCCATTTTGCTTCTCAAAAATCCCAAACTAAGGATGTATGTGTCAAAATTTTGGTACCACATCCTTGGTGATTACTTTAAAGAATAAAGAGATTTTTTGAGTTTGCACACCAACTCTTTCTTTCCCTTTACTACAAATCCTTCAGGCTATTTCATATAGATTTCTTCTTTCAGGTCCCCATGTAGGAACGTTGTCTTCACATCCATCTATTCTATCTCCAGATCGAATGTTACAGGCAGAGACATTGGTACTCTAATGGAAGTTAGTTTTGCAACAGGGGAAAAAATCTCACCGAAGTCGACTCCCTCGACTTGGGAATATCCTTTCTATACCAGTCGAGCTTTGAACTTCTCGACTTGTCATGTGGCATTCATCTTCTTCTTGAACACCCACTTTCTACCAACATGATTTCTTCCAATAGGTAACTTGACTAAATCCCATGTCTCATTCTTGTACAAGGATTCCATCTCTTCTACCAGGGCGTCCTCCCATAGTTTACCCTCTATTGAGTCGACTACATCACCGACCGACTTGGGCTCATTTCCGATGGCAGTTAACAAGAATGTGGAACATAAGTCGGGAGGACTATACCTTTCAACTAGTTTTCTTGCTCTTTCTGACCTCCTTATCACCATAGTCAAATTTTCCACCTCTTCCTCAAATTCAATCAACTCATCTGAATCATATTCTTCATTCCTTAGTTCAAACCACATCGTATCAGGATTATTCTAGATCTGAATAGCTTCCTCAGGCTTGGACTTACCTCTGACTTCTATGAAGATTACATCTCGACTGTACATTTTTCTCCTTGATGAAGGATTCCAGAGCTTATATCCTTTCATCCCTTCTTTGTATCCAATGAAAATACATTTGACTGCCTTCTTTTCTAGATTACTCCTCTTTTCCTTGGGATGCACAAATGCATCACAACCAAACACTTTGAGATGTGCCACCAAAGGATTCTTACCTGACCATACCTCATTTGGATTTGTGTCGATTAGCATCGACGAAGGAGACATATTCACCAGATAGCAGTCTTGATTGCCTCCTCCTAGAATTCTTGTGCGATCCCAACACCACTGAGCATGCTCCTTGTCTTATCGATCAACGTTTTGTTCACTCTCTCGACAACTCCATTTTTTTGTGAGTTATATGGTGTGGTATTTTGGCGTTCTATGCCACACTACTTACATAACTAATCAAATTCATTTCCACAGAATTCACCACCATTGTTAGTTCTCAGCACTTTAATCCTCTTCTCTCTCTGATTTCCCACGAGAGCTTTGAACTCCTTAAATCCCTTGAAAACCTTTGATTTCTTCCTCAGGAAATATATCCATGTCTTCCTGGAAAAATCATATATGAAGGAGACATAATATAGGGATCCACCAAGTGAAGGCACTGTAACCGGGCCAAACACGTCACTATGCACCAGTTCTAGAATCTCATTTTCCCTTGTTGCTCCAGATGGGAACCTTACCCAACTTTGTTTCCCATATATCCAATGTTCACAAAAGTCAACTTCTAAACCACATTCAGGAAAACCTTCGACCATACCTTTTCTTTGCATAGATCGAAGTCCTTTTTCTTCAATGTGTCTCATCCTCTCGTGCCATAGCTTGGTTGGGTCGATCTCATCATGTCTTGTTGATTCGATTTGAACCAACTTATCTCAAGTTGAGTCAATTTGTGTCGACATCGAGTCAGTTTGACTCACAGTCGAGTCAATTTCAGGAGCAACGGTGTTATTGCATCGAGTCGAGTCGACATTCCCTAACAAATTGTACAGGGTACCAATCTAAAATCCTTTCATTAATACCATTGCACATTTGACCATATTACATGAATCCTTCTGAAACATAGTATTCACACCTACATCACTCATCTTGCTAACTGATATCAGGTTTCTTTCCAAACTTGGAATGTGTAGCAAACCTGGAAGGGTTCTTTTCCTCCCATCCTACATTTTCAGTCGGACTCTTCCTCATCCGACAATTCTGGTTTTCGAGCCGTCCCCCAAGAACACATCACACCCATCATATCGTTCATATTCACATAACCATTCTTTATGTGGTGTCATATGATAGGATTCTCAAGAGTTGATCAACCAAACATCTTGATGTGATTGTGCACCGGTCGAATCCAAGTACACATCACCTCCTTTGTTCGAGTTTGTCTTTCTCTCAGTCAACTGCTTCTCGTCGGATCAGGCACTGACTTTTGTTACCTTCAACTTACAGTCCTTTTTATAATGCCCAGTTTTACCGCATTTCCAACATCTTCGTTTCAATTGAATCGGGGATTTAGATATACCTTTCGAATTAAACTTTCTACCAGAGAATCTTCCTTTATCTCTGTCTACTAGTTGACCTCTCACTACCAGAGCATATTTGGTCAACCCTTCCATGTTCTTTCTTCTCATTTCTTGAGACAACAAAGAAGCAACCACGTCCTCTAGTGCTAGTATGGTTGTATTACTCCCAATAGTCGTGACTAAGCTATCTCGGGAGTCTGGAAAAGAACATAACAGGATAATACACTTCTCCTCATCAGTGATCTTTACATCCACATACGATAACCGGTTTAACAAGGTATTAAACACATTTAAATTCTCAATCAATGAATTTCCATCACTCATCCTCAGAAGATACATTTTCTTTCTGAGAAATAACTTATTTACCATAGATTTCAATTGGTATAATCTTCCTAGCTTGTCCCACAGTTTCTTGGCCGAATCTTCACTTGATACATTCAGCAGCACCGAATATGCAAGACAATGCCAAATCATACTTATTTCTCTTCTTTCGAGTTTCTCCCATTCTTCCATCGACATTCCTGTCGGTTGGGTACTTGTACAAACCGTTGTCCATTGTTCTCGATCTTAAAGAATATTTTCAATTTTAAGCTTCCAAAGCTCAAAATTCTGGCCATTGAATATTTCTATCTCTATTATGGAACTGCTTGCCATTATTTATGAGGATATTTAACGCAATTTATGACTTACGACTCTTATTGTACCTAGGGTTTAGTTTTCATATTCAAGATTTACAAATCAAGATTTGATATACTCGCCAAAGCATAACACCGCTCTGATAACTCACTTGTCAGGGCATACCTTAGATCTGATACCACATGTCAGGAAATGAAACACACTTCCACACTAATCCTAGCAGAAGAGAAGAAGAATTTAATCAAGAAATCAAATGACACAAGCAATCACACAGTACACCAAGATTTTACCCTAGAAACCCTTAACTGGGAAAGCCAACATTCCTTTGAGTGTTTTTCTCTCTTGTTTTCTTATTCATTCAGAATAAAAGGTTACATGTCTAACCTTGGTCCACACCTAAGACAAAATTGACATCATACCCTCTTGCACAGGCAAGAACAACCCTGTAGCCAATTCGACTTAAATATGCACGACCAACAACCTACACTTACACATGCATTAACCTGGAAAAGTGAATTCTATGATTACCTTACAACAACATCCTTTATGGCCTTACAACACGTCTCTTTATAGGATTTACAACAGGAAAACCCCTAAATATTGGTGCCCAAAAATGGTTACATATCCACGCATATCATTGGCTACAAATATCATAAATCTCAGGGTTCTATTACAGTCGACTCCAAGTCGGGTTTACTAATCGGCCTTCATTCAGTCTCTAGTCAGTCGTCTCACCCCTACACTTCAACCTCTTGTTGGTTGAACTATTGTCAATATCTTCGACTTCAACTTTACCCGATCGACTCCCTCGACCTTTGACTTTCTTTCGATCTACCTCAACTTTGACATGTTGTCGATCCACCTCGACTTCAAATTGCTGCCAATCCACCTCGACTTCGAATTTCACTGCAAAGAATATAACAACCCAACATTAATTGTGTTGGTATCAATATTTTTTGGAAGATAAGTTAATCGTTCATGTCCTGAATGACATTGATATTCTAACTAGTTAATATATATGTTATGACTTGGATGTCAATAATGAGTTCATATAACATGATTTTCTCTTATCATACTTGTAACGTTTTCTTGGTTTAATTTTAATATATAATTTTCTTCACACACTGATGTTGCCTTGTTAATGGATGAATTTTGATTAGTAAGTACACTTGGAGCTTCCATCGTTTGTACTCCAACATTTGACGTTGTCTTTTTTTTTTTAGTTAACTTTGCAGTTTCTTGAGTTGTGACGTGGATTGGATCTATAATTGTTCCATTTTCCATAACTTGAATTTGTCCATATGTAAATTTTGATCATTTGTTTTCTATAAGAAGTTCTAATTTGTTTTTCAGAGACTTCTTATCATTCTTAAGATTTTTTGTTTGCATAAGTAGATTTTGATTATGATTTTTTAAACGTGAATTTTCTTCATTATCTGATTTGTCAATATCTTTAATGTATGGATTTTCAAGTTTTTGTTCTTTCAAGTTTCTAATTTGTTCTAGTAAACCTTGATTAAGGTTCTTCAAACAATAATTTTCTTCATTTTTTTCTAATAGGTTCTTCTCAAGATCTTGATTCTCTTGTTCTATTTTTTGAACGCATTGGTTTCTATCATTTGGCTTCTTAATTTGTGTAAGTAGTTTTTGACTATGGTCTTTTAAGCGAGAAATTTATTCATTTTTATCTTTGATCATTTCATCAATTTTTTTTTGCACCCTTGATATTGACTTTTGATTTTCTTTAATGATCACCTTTGAGATATCTTTAAAGTCTTTTGATGAAGGTATTATCGATTTTAATCTCGTAGTAGTGTCATGAATTGTCATCATCTTCTTATTATTGGGAAACGTCATACACTTTTTCTCCATGTTTAAGATGAAGGTACCTAGAATTTTAAACCAGAGTAACCCAAAAATGATGTCAAGTTATTTTTTAATTGTAACATAGAATTGAGATTTAGACTAATATTCATCAATTTTCACTTGTAACTCCTTAATTTGAAAAATATCATCATTTTCAATTATATTCAACTCTAGAATTAATAATCAATTTTCCAAATCAATATTAATGTAATTTTTATTTGGTCCAAGTTGATAACAATGTTAAAATCTCTTCCTTGAGTACTCCCCTTTAATGTAGAAAACTCGTAACATAAGATTGGACAACCTTCATAAGCAAACATTCATTTCATCATTTTGGAATTATTCATTTTTTATATCCCCTTATAATTGCTCCTTTACTTCGAATTAGAGCTTAGGGTTACTTCTATTTAATGTTTATTTAAATAACCCTTTAGCTGAAATAAAATATATTTGATTTCTTTATATCTCCTCAATTTTTACACCGAAGTCCAAGCCTTCGTCGTCTATCCATAGCCACTTGGAACCCTCCCCCTGTCCAATTGTCATTCGCCCTGGAGTGTCCCATTCTTCTATCATTTATGAGTACTTGGCTCTTTTGAGAAACGTGGCCGAAACCACCAGCGAGCAGACAACCAGAGTGGCTACTGTAACGTCGGATATGAATCCTCAACTCTCGGACGCTTGGAATACATGTTAGCAAACGAAGGGAGACGCCAGATATCGAGGGGATGTGTTGTGCCTTCTGTGGTGAACATCTTCTCTTGCAGAATGCTTTGTATATCGATTTTTTGAGATATGAGGGGCTTCGGCGGTCTCAAGCTAGCGAACGTTGAGCCGGATTTGAAGATGATCGTAATTGATAAATTGTGAAGCACAGAGAAAATGCATAGAGAAAAGAATAGTATATTCAAATGTATAAAGAAGTACAGAAGAGTTCTGAAGAGCTACCTAACAATAGGAAATAGCTGAGCTTATATATGCTCAAGCAAGACAAAAATAGAAAGTACAGCTGTCCAGTACAGCTGGCAGTGTACAGTTAGTCTGTTGAGGATACAATATATTTAACACTCCCTCTTAGACTCAACAGTTACAATCATCAGCACTGACTATGCCTAAGTGCTATCTCTGGAAGTCAAAAACTGACTTTCCTAGTGGCTTGGTGAAAATATCAACAAGCTGATCTCTAGAACCACAAAATTGTAGTGCAATGTCACCATTATTGACTAGCTCGCGTATAAAATGAAACCGAGTGTCAATGTGTTTACTTTTCTTGTGGAACACATGGTTCTTGGATAATGCAATTGCTGATGTGTTGTCATAGAAGATAGGAGTTGGATCCTTCTCTGTTTGTGACATGTCTTTCAATAGTATTCTGAGCCATACAGCTTGGCAAGAAGCTGAGGTAACAGCTACATACTCTGCCTCTGCAGAAGATATTGAAACTATTGGCTGCTTCTTCGATGCCCATGAAATCAGGTTCGTGCCCAGTTGAAAAACATATCCTGATGTGCTTTTCCTATCATCCAGGCTACCTGCAAAGTCACTATCTGTGTAACCAGAAAGTTGATTACAGTCAGATGTAGTGTACCATAGACCAAAATGTAGTGTTCCTGCTACATATCTCAAAATTCGTTTTTCCATTTTCCAGTGTGAATCCTTGGGTGATTCCATGAATCTGGAAACAAGGCTGGTTGCATACATGATGTCTGGCCTAGTTGTTGTAAGATACAACAAACTGCCTACTAAACTTTTGTATAAAGTAGAATCCACTGTGGGACCTTCATCATCCTTACTTAATTTTGTGCCTAAAGGGATGGGGGTTTCCGCTGGATTGCATCCTTCCATGCGAAACCTTTTGAGTATGTCTGCTGCATACTTTTGCTGACAAACAAAAATACCTTTGGTTGATTGATGAACCTCAATGCCTAAAAAATATTTCATGATGCCAAGATCTGTCATCTCAAATTCAGATTGCATGGCATGCTTGAAATCTGTTAGCTCTAGATTTCCTGTGTAAATCATGTCATAAACATATAAACATACAATTAGTATTTTACCATGTTGATCTGTTTTGGTATAAAGTGTTGGTTCATTTTGACTTCTGTTGAAGCCACTTTTGATCAGGTAGGTGTCAATTATGCTGTACCAAGCTCTTGGAGCTTGCTTTAAGCCATACAAGGCTTTCTTCAACCGATACACTTTGGCTGGGTGCTCTTGGACTTCAAATCCAGGTGGTTGATTGACATAGACTTCTTCTTCTAAAAAACCATTTAGAAATGCTGACTTGACATCCATTTGGTATACTCGCCATCTGTGTTGTGCTGCTATGGCCAATAAAGTCCTTACAGTGTCTAATCTTACTACTGGAGCAAAAGTTTCACCATAATCAATACCTGGCTGTTGTGAGAATCCTTGGGCAAAAAGTCTTGCCTTGTGCTTTTCAATCTGCCCTTTTTCATTTAGTTTGGTTTTGTAAACCCACTTGACACCAATACTCTTTTTGTGTCTTGGCAAATCAACAAGATCTCATGTCTTGTTCTTCTCAATGGAGTCAATTTCTTGGTTCATTGCTTGAACCCAATGTGGCTCCTTAGCTGCTTCCTTAAAGGATGTGGGTTGACATGACATTAAAGCAAATAGATTATGTTGCTCAAAGTCATCCAACTGTTGATGGATTTCTCTCAAACTTCGAGTTCTTTGATTCTGTGGTTCAGAGAATGATTCTCTGCTAGAAGTTGAGCTATCCTGTGAGTTTTCTGGTTGTCTTTGGACTTGCATTCTTGGAGGAATGGGTTGATGTACTGGCTGTTCTGAATTTTCTGTGTTTTCAGAACTTGGTAGCAATGGATTTTGACTGTCCACTTGCTGGTTTTCTGAATCATCCCAGAATTGGTTTTCCAAAAATTGTACATCTCTGCTGAGAATTAATTTCTTGGTGATG
>JASDQU010010577.1:268174-280681 GCA_032191745.1 Picea mariana | reverse complement strand
CCAACAAGTGATTCTATGGCTTCCCGTCATTGGTGACGTTCAGCAAGCCAAGATACTCGGATGACACAACACCCATGAGAGATCCGTGGGCCGGTGTGGCGATGAAGGCCATTCCATCCCTGCCCGCGTCAGTGCCAAGGGAGTTTTGAGCGAAACTGATGTGAAATTCTCTCCAGTGACTGAAAACACACAGGTGAAAAAAGAACATAAGGGATTAAAAAAGGAGGATTCCAAGGGCCCGTTGAAGGAAATTGATTTGCAATGATGTCGAGTCTGCGAGAAAACACCTGTTGAAGATGGAAACAAATTGAAATTGTATTCGTCTCCAGGGGCTTTTCCAACTCCAAGAGAGTATTTGACCTCAAGCGAAACGTCGATGGAGTTTGTTCCAGCCAATGGTAGAGCTTGCATTAGGAGGATTGCAATTCCCAATCGGAACGAGAACGAGACCATCGGCGAACAAAATGAAGCTTATGAGTATAATTCGGCAGAAGGTGAAGGCTGCTCGGAAAGTAATTCAAAGGAAGTGTTTCAGAGGTCTCCAGGTGATGTTGATTGTACTCCAAGGACAACTCGTAGTGTGTTTTTTGATGCCGAGGATGGTGAGAAAACTGCTCCAACAAGTTTTTTAATTGTTTAACTATCGAAAATTTGTTTGTAAATTCATTTTTATTATACAGTCTAAGTGGGCCTAATGGTTAAGAACATGTGTTTCCTCTTAAGAGGTCACAGGGTCAAATCAAGAGGGGGGTAGGGTATGTATACCTTCGTAGACTTTACCAGTCAAATCGCTAGGCGGAGGGGGGTCCCTTGTCTCACAAACAAGGGGGTCTCATACACCAATTTGGTGTGCTGGCTTGGCCGTGACCTTAAAAATAGATTATTATTATTATTATTATTATGAATACAGTTCAAAGTTGAAATATGAAATACCAGTAATGAATAACTGAGGAGTTGACGTTGTGTAAATTGTTATCTGGTTGAAAACTATCTTAGTGAAGAATTTGGTTTTCTTTGTTTATTTTGTTGTTCCCTCCGGTTTCTAAATATTAGAAGACATTATTTTAAGGGAGGGTCTTTACAAAGCTTCCTCGTCTGTCAACAACCAATGAAAGAATGACATTTGTTAACCTTAGATGGAAGCTCTAAATCTGTCCATATAGATTTTGTCATATCTCCAACGACGTTTACATCTGTCCACCTTCAATGGAATCGTGAAATCTGTCTGTAGAGATTTTTTCATATGGCCAACTATCTGCAACAATTGATTTTGACATAACTTCCCCTCCCACTTGCTCTGATTTTGATATACGAACGTCTCCGTGTTGACATAACTTCCCCTCCCACTTGCGCATGCCTGCAATGTCTCATGACCACTACGTCCTTATCCTCAGAATTTCCTTATCCTTATCTTGATCCTTGAGTCTACGAAATTATCCCTTCCTTTATCGAAATGTGATCGCCCATGCATAGCATAAATAACAGGTAGAGAAGCAATTTCTAATTTAACTACTCAAATTCTCGCTACTCTGGAAATTCATCAGAGGAAATATGTTGAGGTATGTTTAGGTAAAAACATTGACAATAACTAGAAGCTTGACCCTCCTTTATCTGAGTTAGAAGATCAGGTATTTAGCCTCCAGAATTAATTTATGTAGTGAAATCTCTGCTTAGATTAAAAATAATATTTCATTATGAGCATATAGGTCAAATTATTTTAAAATAGTTGTCCACCGAAATGGTTGAAGGGATTCGAACCTACAAAGTCATGGTCATGTCTGTGGGTTTGGAATCAACTAGATTATGTTGTGCCAATGGGAAGATCTAATTCTACCCTATCAACACCCAATTCACCTAATGTCGAATCTGCTTCCTCAAACACATATCCGATGAGAAATCACACAAAAGGATGGAAATCAAACACATCTCTGACGAGAAATCACGCACAAGGATGGAACTCCTACCAACTTTGAATCTGGAACCTATGGAAAAGCATTTTGGAACAATTAAGCATTGCAAAACTCTCTCAAGTTGCTTGTGTGTGCTATGTGTGGATTTTCATCACATCAAAGTCCCAAGTGCAAATAAATGCATTTACAACAGCCTGGAAACTCAAGGAAGTCATTGGTAGACCATCTTTTAGGAGCTTTGGCATGATGCAAATGACTGCCTACCCATAGGAGAAACAATAAAAAGAGAAGAAATTTACAATTACGCCGCTCAAATTCAGATTGCTTTGGAAGTTCATTAGGAACGAATGTCCTTGTTTGCAATATTCATCTTTTAAGTTTATGTTAATGGAGCTATTGTCACGCATCTGAACCTCCTCAATGATGGGCTACTAACCATCCATGGGGTGGACAAGTTGCTTCTTGTTCTTAAACTGGCGTTCTCGAGATGTCACAATAATTACTACGTGGTTGGAAAAACCTCATCATATTTACGCTCAACAACGACTCTGTTTTGTTGAAGGGCGGCCAAGATTTTACTAACAACTTGATATACCATGTGGTTCCCAACAAGAGGTTGTTGTTGGATGATCTTATGTATCTTCTAACAAAGTATAAGACTCCACACTCTCCTCTACGACCAATTGTTGGTGGTGATTGACAATAAACCCTTCACTGTCAATCATGTGGGCATAAAGATTCTGGGTACTTTTACCAATAGATGGATAACAATTCATGAGATTGTTTGTCCCTTCCTCGCATCATCACCAKATGTAGGGGATTTCGTACGACAACATAAGCAACACGGATAATAAGGGTCATCAAGGTGTAATATTAAGGAAACAAATAATGAAGTAGCTTAGTATTCTTTAATTTTAGTTCCATCTATTTTTTGTTCTTCTCATCATCAACATCTTGATATTTGTATTAATGAGAGAATTCATCTCCAAGAAGGAAGCATTGAATGCCTTATGTATACACTTGTGCAACAAGAGATGCCACCAACAGTTTGTTGTCTAAATGGAACGATTAGAATCTATGAGATAATATCAATGAATGGCTCTGAATTCTCTTTTATTTCTTGATTTTCAAAGAACATAATTACACACTCCACTTTCTTTTATTTTTCTATGTAATGCCATGTAAAATCCCTGCAAGCATTGCGCCACGTCTCTACAAAAGCGTTGCAATCCAATGGGAGACAGATTAGTGGAAAACAAATTGATGCATGGAGAGAACAAGTAGCGCCATGAGCATATTGATAACCAAACTTGTTATAACCAAATTAAAATATAAAACCCCCGAAAACATCATGCCTTCTATGTGAAAAAAAGCTTTGCAATCTAATGGAAGGTGGACATGTGGAGAGAACAAGCAGCGCCATGAACGCATGGATATCTATGAGTGTAATAGCGGGTGAATTAAGGGTGTAAATTATTTACACTATGATTGGTAATGGACATATGTTCAGTCAACTCCAGTCCTCAACTCTTACATGGTTGTTGTATATAAGTGTTAAAAGTTAAAAATGCCAAATCACAATGATTAGAAAAGTAGAAAATAATGGAGTGTTTTTTAATAAGATACTAAAATTTTATTTTCGAATAAAAAATATTAATATGATTAACTTGTAAAAAATACATGGTTTGAAAATTTTCAATTTTTCATTTCAATGTTTATGTAAAGATCTAATTTCAATTCGTCATTTCAAATTTTAGAGTAAAGATCCAATTCCATGAGTACTAATATCATTTTTCTTGGACTTTAGTGTTACTATTAGGTCACCTTGGATGAGAGAGATTGTTGTTCACATATAGGTTGTTCACTTTTCCTATGAGACATTGTCAGTAATTCACATGGTAGCCTATTCATCTTTTTTTTTTAAACTTGCACACTAAATGCACGCTTCTCTAAATTTGAAAAAAAACTTGTAACTTCCAACCTTACATGCAATATGTTATTCAATGCATTAGTTTCAGTCTACAGTTAAGGAAAAATATCACACATAATTTACATATGTAAAAGTATCATTATAAGTAGGATTAAGGCCATTTATATTTATGAATCATCGTTACATTCAAACTATTTATATGTAGGATTCAAGGTGTTTACATTCATGGATCTTCATTACATTCAAACTAACTAGCAAATAGGGAACCCAAAAGTGGCTCTTGATAAAGTGGGATGTTGTCCATTATATATATATATATATATATATATATATATATATATATATATATATATATATATATATATATATATGGTCACGGCCAAGCTAGACACCAAATTGGTGTATGAGATCCCCTTGTTTATGGGACAAGGGACCCCCTTATTCAAGTTTCTAAGGTTACCTTTAGTTTTGTTCAATAACCATTTATGAATGAAATCATATGCAAAATGCATCATTTATAAATCCATTATGTTGCTTAGTCATTATTGGCTTTATATTAGAGATGCAAATTCTAACCTTACTCATGCAATTACCTTTCTTCCATGGTCTAGGAATGATCATTGATTCTTTGTCAAATAGCTTCAATGTGAATTTCAATCAACCAAATCAAGAAAAATATTGAAAGTGAAACACATTTATTCATTGAAAAACATCAACCAATCAATCAATATCTTGTTGTAGCTCCAATGCATATTCATACATACCCTGCAATATCAAAGTAGATACAAGATTTATCTCTGACATTCTCACTACTCACACCATTCCCTTTGTGAATGCAATTCATTGATCAAACCAATGAATTAATCGATGTGCAAGCCAATTAGTCACGAGCACTCTATGTTTTGTAGTGTACTCATTTTGCATCTCACAAGTCTCGTGCTCTCTCGAAAAATTCAAGAATGCCCCATGTCAAGCACATGTTGTCCCCCACAATGACCAAGACTCAATCCTTTGACCTCTATTCCATGTTGTTTCCACCACTGCGTTGCTATTACTGCTACTCTTGTTACAATGAAGCTACTAACTACAATCAATTTTTATTATGTATCTATATAGTCTACATAGTCAATCAATGTGTATGGTGTAATATTTACATTACATCAATGAGCTTGCAACACCTTCCTTCCCCAAGTGCTTACATTAGAATCAACAATTTCCATAAACACATTGGGCAAACCCTCTCTCTTATTGTGCAAGAGACCTTCTCCTATGTTTATTGTCCAATATTCTAAATAAATAACTTCATTATGGTTTTGACAAAATGCATACTCTCCAAGGAACATATGGACCCGACTATCCTTAACCCAATTGTAAATTCGAGAGGAACATATGGACCCAACTATATATCTTTAACCCAATTGTAAATTCGAGAGGAACATAGACCCAACTATATATATCCTTAACCCAATTGTAAATTCGATAGGAACATATGGACCCAACTCTATATATATATATATGCGCGCACACATATATATGTATATGTTTTCCTCTTTAATAATAAAGCTCTTGACTTTTATTAGAACTCTTTTAAATATTCCCTTCTTAACCTTGAGTATTATTATAATATTTATTTATTTTTCCTTTTAATTTGTTGAAATAAAGGTAATCATATACACCTTTATATTTCTTCTCATTTGAAATATAGAGAACACTCGAATGTGACGGTACCACCATAATTAAATATATACTGTCACTTTTCGTAGTGCAACCGTCATCTTCGTAGGGCAATCGTCATTGTTTTTGGAGGCACCCCTTGGCTTGGTTATGATGGCGATGACCCTCTATGTGATGGGAAATTCCAACGAAATCTTCCCACGGTGACTCTGTGCCATGGTATATAGTTTACAAATGTGATTTTCAATGGTTGGTCGATATTCCAAGTGACAGTGATAGCACTTACGGTTTTAATAATCATTAATTAATTTTTTTCCAAGTAAAAGTAGCGGCACGCTCGACGTTTCTTGACACGTTTTAGCTCGTCGTGCATGGATTTGTTAGTCCCCCAAATGATTGGTTACAATAGTTGTAAGGTTTATATTTTCTTTTTCTTTTATGTATGGTAGCATTAGAGTGGTCTTTACTATACCTCTGATTCCTTGATGTTGATAAGTTATATTTTCTTTCTATTTTCTGGTTTTAATAATCTTTTAATTTTTTTCTTGCAACAGAGTAATTCCTCTTTCACGAAATTTCTGAATTTTTAATGGCCAAAATCTTGATTATGGTCAAATATCTGAAGAAATTAGAGAAACTCTTAATAAAGTGTGGTCAACGATTAGTGGTGGTGTTTTTAAGGAAACATAAATTTTGACCAAGGGTTAGGTGGCCAAGGGTCGGTATCAGATTTCCCTCTGATACCAAATGTGATAATCAAATCTAACTCACGAGTTAAATATTTAAAATAATTGGAATATAGAGATATCCATAAGGATAATAAATAATATATAAATGTATATGAGAACGAATAAAATATGAGATGTTTACAAATGAGAAATTGGGGTTGTATATATACCCACATAGGGGTGCCCTTTCATAAGAGGTGTGACCTTTCATATGAGGTGTTTCTTCATTAGTAATTAATTGTTAATTATTCATTTATTTTATATATGTGTGTGTGTTACAAGATGTTTGTGTGATGTTAGCTTGTTGGAGCTCCTTGGTGTGAACTATGGTTTTCATTGTTTTCCCTAGACTTTGGAGAGCTAGATGATTGTACTAACCTTGAGATAAGGTTATGGAATGTACATGATCTTCATCCTTACATATATATATGAAGTTTTTAGTTCTTCAAATTTGACTCTATTTTGGATTTGATTTTCGACCATCTATTTCTTTATGGTTTTGTAATTTCAAATACTTATATGTCTCGTTGATTTGACATAAGTTAAGGATGAAATTGTTAAATTATTTAACATTTATATTGATGAAGATAGGGTACATTTGTTGTATTTACAATTGTTATAAAGTGATTTTCATATATGTTTTATGCATGATAAGATTTCCCTAGAATGTTGAAACTTATTGGTACACATTAATATTTGTTCTCTTGAATTGCTTAATGGATTAGGGTTGTTAAGAGGTGAAATATTTTCCATTGTTAATACTATTTAAATTTATTTCATAACAACCCTATGGATTAAAATTCATAGGGTTAAAGATTCAGGGAACCTCTAGGAAAGAGGTGAAATCTCTAAGTTGCATTAAAATTAAAAAAATGCAACGATTTCTACGGTTTGATATGTTATAAGCCAATCTAGTTTGATAGAGTATTGGGGTATAATCAGAAAAATAGGTTTGTTATAAAAATGTATTTGTAAGTATTAACTATGCATGGGATTGATTGGTTGTATTTTTTTAAAATGCTTCTTTTTACTATTTATTTGGGTTTCATATATGTATTAGTACTGTTAGGTTTTTGGTCCATATGTGGAAGAAAATTTGTCCAACTTCTATGATTACACAATAAAAATGACATAAATTATTTAGATTTTATAGTAACACAAAAAATTATAAATGCTTTGTATTTTAAAAAAACACCATAATTAAGATAGAGCCACAATGCATATACTTTTGATTCATATCTCGATATAAACAAAATCACTATCAACCATAGAAACACCACAACAATAATGAAAAAATAGAAATAACCTAGTGTAAATTTGTAACGATGCAATTTGAAGTTCGTCTATAAAGCCTTTGTTGCATTGTTGAGATTGGCTAGTGATGCTCATGTTCCATGTATGAACCCTAACCAAATCCATAAAAAATAATATTCATTGCATTACACATTGTGGCAAGAATTTCTTATAACCTTGTAATGTTTTGTATGAACATATTACGTGGAAACTAGTCACTATGTGTTTTTTTTGTTATCTTGCACTGCTACCAAGCACAATAGGGGAAAATGGTTGTATGGTGGTCGCCATTAGAGGGAAAAACACATTGTTTTCTCACTTGCTTCTTCGCGAAAAAATTAAAAAAAAAAACAAAAAAACAAAAAAAACACATAAATATTTTTTGTTTCAATTTTTTTTTTTTGTGTGTAATAGGTCATACTCAACTTTTTGGCAAACATACCCACATTTCACAAAGTCCATAGAGTTACTTGCGTTCAAAATTTTACACAAAACTATGGAGTAAATATTATTATCATCTACAACTTCATTTTTCACATTGATTATATGCAACTCACAAAGAAGGAAAGAGGTATCCATAGAAGTTTGGGTCTTTAGAGTATGTCATGATCACACATCATGCACACATTGCTTTTCATCCTTTGAATCACTAGGGGTTTATTGTATTTTGGCCCATTTTTTTTTATTTTTTATTTTTGGATATGTCTCCTATGTTCGAGAGTATATCTAGAAAAAAAAATTTATTGCCTTTACATTTTAATGATTCTTTCTTGTATGGTTGGCCTTGCACATAAGGCTAATCTCATTCAAATAGTTGTTGTATTCAATGTTGTATGGTTGGATTTACACATAAGGCCAATCTCGTTCAAATAGTTGTTGTATTCAATGTTGACAAGCTTGTTGCTTCATTAGATTTATTATAGCATAGAACTTGGAGAATATCGATCATTTCTTGTTAATAGAATTTCATATTTTGGTGCTTGGATCTTTGATGGAATCTGTAAGTATTTTTTAATCTTTGAAGGTGGGATATCGATGAAATGTTGAGGAAGAGGTCATCTTTGCAACAATATATTAAATTGAATCATATGACATTAAACTAGATGTGTTTATTTATTAACCTATTTGTTTTTCATATTATTTAGATGATAAGGAATAAGTTGTTTTTTCCTATTAGTATTGTATGAAGTCAAAATATTAAACATAAAATTAGTGTCATAATATATAATATCTTGCCTTGTGGTGTAGGTCCTAGAAACATATAATATAGTTGAACTCCTATATGTTAATAGGGGATTTGTGGGGAGAATCATAGAGAAAACATAATATGTTTTCTCTATGATTCCCCCCACCCCCACCCCTCATATATGAGGGTGCGGGTGGGGGGAATAATAGAGAAAATGTATCATATATGAGGGTGATGGTTGGGGGTGGGGAAAATCAAAGAGAAACCATTATATGAGGGTGGGGGTGAGGGGAATAATAGAGAAAACATATTGTATATAAGGGTGGGGGTGGGAAGAATATGATCACTTTGTAACGTGATAAATATTTTATATCAAGGATTTGAGTGGAGCAACTACAAGCTAGGGTTTGATAGTAGTGGCCATAGTAGAGGACAACATGAGCACCAAAGGGGGGGGGTAAGGGTACCCCCTCATACAAACAAGTAGTGGTAGACAGAGGGAAAGGGCCAAGAGGCATAGTTTTCAAAGAACCAATGAGATGCACCTCGGGATCAAACCCGGAAAAAGGTCAGGAAAGGAACCAGGGCATAAATGAATGCATGGGAGAAGAAGCTAGAGAAAGTGAAAGGGAGGCGCAAGACACAGCGACGCCCAACAGGGTAGAAGGGCGCAACCCGTGCAAACCAAAAATAGTAATGATACCCAAGGTGATACTGAAGGATCCACAAATGCAACTCTATAAAGACCAAATGAAGACACATGCGCTAATATGCAAGTTCATGGGTTTGTGGCCCACAGAAAGAACGTTGCGCAACTAGATTAAATACCATTGGAAGCCAAACGGAGAAGTGGAGGTCCACCTGGGCTCGAAAGGCTTCTTCACAACAGTTTTCATCAACCTGGAGGACAGGGATAGAGTCTTTGAGGGGGGGGAATATTTCCATGCCTCAGTAGGACTATACATGTAGCCGTGGAAGGAAAAATTCTCCCCAGGAAAAGAGACTTTCAAAAAGGTGTCAGTCTGGCTGAGATTTTATTCCTTACCTTTAGAATACTTGTTACCCTCCACTTTCGAAGCAATAGGAAACAAACTGGGGAAATATGTGAAGACATCAGAAGCCACCCCAAAGGGGATATATACATCTTATGCAAGAATCTGCATAGAAATGGATGTGTCGGGAGCACTCCCAGAAGCCATAAGTTTGGAATTCAGGGATGAGGAATGGATCCAAAACATAGATTATGAATAAATCCCCGTTAGATGCAGAAGATGCCATGAACATGGCCACCTGATCAGAGAATTCCCTCTTAATAAAAAAACAAGAAGCGGACAACCCCAAACCACAATAGGATGAGGATGGGTTTATAAAATCGAACCCCAGAAGCAAAACAAACAAAAAGAAGAGAAGAACCCCAGCAGGAAATAACCCGGAGACCCAGAACAAAACGGAAGGAAGGGACAAAAACACCAAAGGGGCAAAAAATGAAAAGGATTCGGAAAAAGCTCAAGAAACAAACGAGCCCACCGATCGGCCAAGTAACAAGAAGGAACATGGGAGTTGTGCAATCCCAATGGATGGAGAAATCAGAGACGACGACACCCCCATGCAAGAAGTATAGGGAGATGCGGAAATGACCCCAAGCGAAGTAGGCACAGAAGATCCTAATCTCAGAGACCTTGTGGAAAGGGAAGGGATAGATCTCTCAAACATACTGGAGCAATAGAAAAGACAGGGAGTAGACAATGTTCCAACAGAACAACTGGACTACATTCAGTACTTGTTTCTCCAAAGGGAGAAATCCAAAGCTAGAGGACTAAAGTGCACACACGGGGAGATTGGACACTTAGGATTCAAAGTTGGCAAGGGACAACCATAGCTCTCACCCAAGCAGACGCGGAGGAAAAAAGGCATGAAATCAAATAGCGTAGCCCTACAGGAGCTGGGAGCGCTACGGATAAACTCGGGTAAGATCAAGAAACTCTTCCCCAACTCCCCCCCACATGTTTAAAATGAAGGTTATAACATGGAATATAAGAGGCCTAAAGAGCCCAAGAAAGCAAAGAATCCTTAGGAATATACTAAAGAAAGAACAACCAGATCTTTGTTTTATACAAGAGACAAAATGCAATACAAACATAATGGAGGAAATCAGTAAACAATAATGGCGCAAGTACAAGATGGTGGTTGTCGGAGGCCACCAAATGGCAGGAGGAATTTTCACCTTGTGGAACCCACAAGTACTAAGCATAGTAGCAGCCGAAGCGACCAGGCACACCCTCACGGTTCACATGAAAATCATTGGAAACACATAGGTGATTCTATGCACTAATGTGTATGGGCCCCAGGTGTCAAAGGAAAAGAGAGGAATGATATGGGACTTAGAAGACCTTAAAACCCGATCCAACAACCTCCAATGGATCTTGGCAGGAGACTTCAACATCATCACATCACTTGCGGAGAAAAGAGGAGGTACAAGAAGACTAGATAGGGATGTAAAAGAATTCTCAAAGTTCATAGATACAGCGGAGATGGTAGACCTCAAAACCAATAATGGCCAGTTCACTTGGAACAATAAACGGATGAACCAGTATCAGGTAGCAACAAGACTCGACAGATTCCTAGTATCAGAGTCAATCATTATGCAGGGGCTAACCTTAGATTGCAACATTCTCCCTTGGGGGGGATCTGATCACTGGCTAGTGCAATTGGAAGTAGGCTTCCAAACCACACAAAAGAATAGACCCTTCAGATTTGAGAAATTATGGATCGAACACTCGAACTTCAAGGAAAGAATCAAAACAGTGGTGGCAGGAGGAGCAACCAGAGCAAGGGACAAGGATGTTCAAACTCTACAAGAAACTAAAGTATATCAAATACAGGCTCAAGGAGTGGAACAAGGATACTTTTGGGAACATAAACCAAGAGAAAAACAACATAGAAGAAAAAATGAAAAAACTCCAGGAAACCTACATATTAGAGGGCTATACGGAGGAATGGAAAAAGGAGAAGAGCCAGATGACCTAGGAATGGGAAGCTTGATGCCAACAAAAAGAAACAATATGGCGACAAAAGTCCCATATCAGATGGCTAAAGGAAGGAGAATGGAACACCAAGTTTTTTCATAGAACAACCATGGCCAGAAGAGCCCATAACAAAATTCTGAAGATTAAGGACCAGGATGGAATAGAGAGAGAGTCACATCAAGAGATCGAAACTACTCTGGTAAACCACTTCCATGGGATAGCCCATGAACCCAACTAGGACAGAACGAAGGCCATATAAAGAATAATCCAGCATATCCCCCTCGGAAAAAACCCATTGCGGAGGAGGAAATTGACCAAGTACTCCAAGAGATGCCCAACGGGAAAGCCCCAGGTCCAGATGGCTTCACCATGGAATTTTTCCAAGGCTTGTGGGAAATTGTCAGACAAGACGTTTATAGGGTTGTGGAAGACTCCAGAAGGTCAGCCTCCATTCTAAAAGTGATAAATGCTACAATAATTACACTAATCCCCAAATAAAATGAAGCCAAAACCCCTGAACGTTACAGGCCTATAGAACTGTGCAATGTGGTTTATAAGATAATCTCCAAAGTAATAACAAATAGATTGAAACCCCTCCTATGCACTTTGATCTCACAAGAACAGGCAGGCTTCGTGGAAGGAAGACAGATAATAGACAATATTATCCATGCCCACGAGTTGATCCACACCCTGAAGATTCAGAAGAGAGGGGGAATGATAATACAACTGGACCTAGCAAAAGCTTATGACAAAATTAGCC
>JASDQU010010577.1:253915-266694 GCA_032191745.1 Picea mariana | reverse complement strand
AGGCGAGGGCCAAAGGCCCGTGAACTGGCCTATGAGCCCTTTCTCAGCAAGATTAAGAGTTGCCTTACAGGTTTCTTCTTCTGGAAGAGCTACCGAAGGTATGGAATCCAACCTCTTGACGAACTTCTGCTGATTGGATGAGGGCTGTCGCTTGGAGATCAAGTCCAACATTGCTTTGAAAGCAATTACTTCAGGAGGGGGCAGGGGAGGGTCCAGAGACATCGGATCCCCAGGGGGCGGCATGACTGATCTCTGAACAGTCCCAGACAGCCCGTAAGCTCGGCTTAAAAAAGAGGAGGGGGGCCCAGGAAGGCCCTGGAGGGAGACCGGAAGGCCCAGCAGCAGGAGCTGCCAGGCAGGGAGGCAGCAGAAGGAAGCACGGGGGCGCAGCGCGGCTAGGTCACGGAGGCGCAGCTCGTGGCTGTCGTAAATTTTAGGAGTGAGAAAATACAATTTTTCATAAATGTGGCCTTTTTAACTTTATTGGATTATTGGGAAAAAAAAATGATATGATTTTGATTCTTAGAATCCTTCTCTTCCCTTGTGCTCTCTCTCTTCTCCCTTAAGCTTCCAAAGGTCATGGGGAGGGGGATGACATGATTTTGATTCTTAGAATATCTCTCCCTCTCTCTTTTGCTCCCTTCTTCTCGTCCCTTCCACTTTTAAAGGTTGTGGAGGATGTGGCTTTTTGTAGCTTAAGGGAGGGGAGGAAGGGAAATTATGAGAATTGAAATAAAGTCGTGCCCTCTCAGGCCTTGCCTTGTGGGCACAACCTTTGGGAGTCTAGGGAGGGTGATTTTCAGAATCCCTTCAATTGGGAGTGGTGGCCTTTGGAAACCTAGGGGAAGGAAGGGAGGGAGCATGCGGGAGAGTGTCATTTCCTAAATCACCCCTCCAATTCCACTACTTTGGAGCGATGACCTTTAGGAGCTTAAGGGAGGGAAGGGAGGGAGCTTAGGGGAGGGAAGGGAGGGAGCTTAGGGGAGGGAGGGAGATTTTTTATAATCTCTCCAACTAGAAATTGTAGCCTTGGGAGTTTAGAGGGTGGGGGATTCTCTAAATCTCCCCAGTTAGAAGTAGTGGTATTTGGGATTCTAGAGGAGGTAAGGGGAGGAGAGTGTGGTGGGGGGATGAATTTTGGAATTGCTCCCCTTACCCCACCTCCAAAAACCCCACCATTTTATTGTATTTTTAATAAAAAAATGTAATGAAATGGTGGGATGGGTAGAATTTCCCTACCCCACAAAAGCAATGGCCTATAAAGGGGAAGGGAAAAAGTGCAGGTGGGAAGGTGATTCAAATGCAATGAAATGTGGGAGGTGATTTTTGGTATTGTTCCTCCACATTGCCCATTTTAGAAAATCCAATGAAATGGTAGGAGGGGTTTGTCCTCCCTTATTTTGAAAATATAATGAAATGGTGAGGGGTGCCACGTATAGTGCTCCACACTTTTTATTGTTTTTGTTTTTTCAAATTATTTTTATGATATGCATTTTACGATTTTTAGTTTTCTAATACGGTATTGTAATTTTTTTATATAAAGTTTATAATATATTTTTTTTCATCTTTTTCTTAAATTTTTGTTTTTATTTTAATTTGTGTGTATAGTTTGATGGACGATTGAAAACGAAGAAAAATAGAGATAACACCATATGATCAATAACTTTAAAAACAAAAACAATTATAACTATAATTATAATTTTTAATTATATTATAACTTAGAAGAAAATTTCTCGGTCTTTAAGGATTTTGCTCTATTTTAGATTTTAGCTTCTATTTTTCTCTTTTCTCTTTTTGTTTATACCCCTTAAAATATTTTTAAAATGTGTGCTTTTTTCTTTTTTCTTTTTTTTTAAATAATTAAAATTTTGGTTTGAAAAAGATATAAAAAAATAAAAAAGTTTTTTTTTGTTTGAAACATATTAAAAATTATATGATTTTTATAAGAAGCTAAAACTCAAGGCATATTTTTCGAGTTCCAAGCTTCGGAGCAACTGCAAGCTAGGGTTTGATAGTAGTGGCCATAGCAAAGGACAACATGAGCACCAAAGGGGGGTTAGGGTACCCCCTCATACAAACAGGTAGTGGTAGACAAAGGGAAAGGGCCAAGCAGCGTAGTTTTCAAAGCACCAGTGACAGGCACCTCGGGATTAGACCTGGAAAAAGGTCAGGAAAGGAATCAGGGAAGAAATGAATGCATGGGAGAAGAAGCTAGAGAAATTCAAAGGGAGGTGCAAGACACAGCGACGCCCAACGGGGCAGAAGGGCGCAACCCGTGCAAACCCAAAACAACAATGATACCCAAGGTGATATTGGAGGATCCACAAACACAACTCTACAGGGACCAAATGAAGACAAATGCGCTAATATGCAAGTTCATGGGTTTGTGGCCCACAGAAAGAACGTTGCGCAACTGGATTAAATACCACTAGAAGCCAAACAGATAAGTGGAGCTCCACCTGGGCTCGAAAGGCTTCTTCACAGAAGTATTCATGAACCTGGAGGACAGGGATAGAGTCTTTGAGGGGGGGGCATACTTCCACGCCTCAACAGGACTGTACTTGCGACCATGGAAGGAAAATTTCTCCCCAGAAAAGAGACTTTCAAAAAGGTGTCGGTCTGGCTGAGATTTTATTCCTTACCTTTAGACTACTAGTTACCCTCTACTTTCGAAGAAATAGGAAACAAACTGGAGAAATATGTGAAGACCTCATAAGCCACCCTAAAAGGGAGATATACATCTTATGCAAGAATCTGCATAGAAATGGATGTGTTGGGAGCACTCCTAGAAGCCATAAGTCTGGAATTCAAGGATGAGGAATGGATCCAAAACATAGATTATGAATAGATCCCCTTCAGATGCAGAAGATGCCATGAACATGGCCACCTGATCAGAGAATTCCCTCTTAATAAGAAACAGGAAGATGCAACCCCAAACCACAGCAGGATGAGGATGGGTTTATAAAACCAAACCCCAGAAGCAGAGCAAACAAAAAGTAGAGCAGAACCCCAGCAGGAAATAACCCGGAGACCCGAAACAAAACAGAAGGAAGGGACAAAAACAACAAAGGGGTAGAAAATGAAAAGGATTCGGCAAAAGCTCAAGAAACTAGAGCACAAGCAACAAACAAGCCCATCGATCGGCCAAGTAACAAGAAGGAACAAGGGAGTTATCCAACCCCAATGGATGGAGAAATGACAACACCCCCATGCAAGAAGCAGAGGGAGATTTGGAAATGACCCCAAGAGAAGTAGGCACAGAAGATCCTAATCTCAGAGACCTTGTGGAAAGGGAAGGGATAGATCTCCCAAACATACTGGAGCAATGGAAAAGACAGGGAGTAGACAATGTTCCAACATAGCAACTAGACCACATTCAGTACATGTTTCTCCTAAGGGAGGAAGCCAAATCCAAAGGACTAAAGTGCGCACACAGGGAGATTGGACACTTAGGATTCAAAGCTGGCAAGGGACAACCACAACTCTCACCCAAGCAGACATGAAGGAAAAAAGGCAGGAAATCAAATAGCGTAGCCCTACAGAAGCTAGGAGCACTACTAATAAACTCGGGTAAGATCAAGAAACTCTTCCCCAACTCCTCCCCACATGTTTAAAATGAAGGTTATAACCTGGAATATAAGAGGCCTAAACAACCCAAGAAAGAAAAGAATCCTTAGGAATAGACTAAAGCAAGAACAACCAGATCTCTATTTTATACAAGAGACAAAATGCAATACAGACATAATGGAGGAAATCAGTAAACAACAATGGCACAAGTACAAGATGGTGGCTTTCGGAGGCCACCAAATGGCAAGAGGAATTCTCACCTTGTGGAACCCACAAGTACTGAGCCTAGTAGCAGCCGAAGCGACTAGGCACACCTTCATGGTTCACATGCAAATCATTGGAAACACATAGGTGATTCTATACACTAATGTGTATGGGCCCCAGGTGTCATAGGAAAAGAGAGGAATGATATGGGACTTAGAAGACCTTAAAACCCGATCCAACAACCTCCAATGGATCTTGGCAGGGGACTTCAACATCATCACATCACTTGCGAAGAAATGAGGAGGTACAAGAAGACTGGATAGGGATGCAAAAGAATTATCAAAGTTCATAGACACAGTGGAGATGGTAGACCTCAAAACGAATAATGACCAGTTCATCTGGAACAATAAACAAATGAACCAGTATCAGGTAGCAATAAGAATCGACAGATTCCTAGTATCGGAGCCAATCATTATGTAGGGCATAACCTTAGGTTGCAACATCCTCCCCTGGGGGGGATCTGATCACTGGCCAGTGCAATTGGAAGTAGGCTTCCAAACCACACCAAAGAATAGACCCTTCATATTTGAGAAATTCTGGATTGAGCACCCGACCTTCAAGGAAAGAATCAAACAGTGGTGGTGGGAGGAGCAACCAGAGTAAGGGACAAGGATGTTCAAACTCTATAAGAAACTAAAGTATATCAAATACAGGCTCAAGGAGTGGAACAAGGATACTTTTGGGAACATAAACCAAGAGAAAAACAACATAGAAGAAAAAATGAAAAAACTCCAAGAAACCTGCATATTAGAGGGCTATACGGAGGAACGAAAAAAGGAGGAGAGCCAGATGACCCAAGAATGGAAAGCTCGATGCCAACAAAAAGAAACACTATGGCGACAAAAGTCATGTATCAGATGGCTAAAGGAAGGAGAATTGAACACCAAGTTTTTTCATAGAACAACCATGGCCAGAAGAGCCCATAAGAAAATCTTGAAGATTAAGGACCAGGACGGAATAAAGAGAGAGTCACATCAGGAAATCGAAACTACTCTGGTAAACCACTTCCATAGGATAGCCCAAGAACCCAATCAGGACAGAACGAAGGTCATACAAAGGATAATCCAACATATCCACCACCTGGTCATCGAGGATCAAAACAACAACCTAAACAAACCTATTGTGGAGGGGGAAATTGACCAAGTACTCCAAGAGATGCCCAACGAGAAAGCCCCAGGTCCAGATGGATTCACTGTGGAGTTTTTCAAAGCCTGCTGGGAAATTGTCAGAAAAGACGTTTATAGGTTGTGGAAGACTCTAGAAGGTCAAACTCCATTCTAAAAGCGCTAAATGCTACAATGATTACACTAATCCCCAAAGAAAATGAAGCCAAAACCCCTAATCGTTACAGACCTATAGCACTATGCAATGTGGTTTATAAGATAATCTCCAAAGTAATAGCAAATAGATTGAAACCCCTCCTACCTTCATTGATCTCACAAGAACAGGCAAGCTTCGTGGAAGGAAGACAGATAATGGACAATATTATCCATGCCCACGAGTTGATCCACACCCTAAAGCTTCAGAAGAGAGGGGGGATGATAATACAACTAGACCTAGCAAAAGCTTATGACAAAATTAGCTGGCACTATATGGTCAAGACCTTGGAATATTTTGGTTTCACCCAACACTGGATCAGCTGGATAGTCAGCCTAGTATCCACAACAAGCTACTCACTGCTAATAAATGGAGCCCCAACCAAACCTTTCTGGCCCATGAGAGGCATCATACAAGGAGATCTGTTGTCCCCCTTCCTTTTCATTCTGATGATGGAAGGTCTCAGTCGAAGCATAAAAAGCGCAATTGCAACAGGTGAAATAATAGGTATCAAACCCTTTGAAAATTGCCCTACTTCTACGCACCAAAAGTTTGTGGATGATACCTTACTTCATGGCATACCCACAGTCAAGGAAGCAAAAGCCTACAAACGAATCCTAGAAGAGTTTGGGGAAGCCTCGGGTGCAGAGATCAACCATTCCAAGTCTATGATCTTCTTCTTCAATACCAACCCCGCAATCCAAAGGAATTTGGCCAACATTATGGGCTTTGAACGCAAAGCACTCCCAGCTAAGTACTTGGGCATACCCCTGACAGACAAAGCCTACAAAATGTCCACTTGGGAAGGAATAATCAACAAATTACAGGAACGAGTGAAAATTTGGACGTACAAATCCCTCAACCTAGTCGGAAGACTTGTTATGACCAAGGTTGTTTTGCAAGCAATTCCAAACTTTATGATGTTTGTTTTACCAACCCCCAAGGGGATTCTACAAAAAATAAGAACCATTCAAAGGGACTTCCTGTGGCGAGGAGCAGAAACAAGGAAAAAATGGGCCATGGTGGCTTGGGAGAAACTCTATAAACCAAAAAGAAAAGGAGGGTTGGGGTTACAAGACCCGCAAGTGACCAATGATGCCTATGGGGCAAAACTCTGGTGGCGTTGGGTCAAAGAAACTACTACGCCATGGGTAAACCTGTGGAAGGAAAAGTATGCCCCAGACATAAACGACCAGGACAGAATACGCTTTGGAGGCATTAGGGAAGGTTCAACCATCTAGAACCTAGCCTGGCACAACAAGGCCTGGATTTAGACATACAACTTTTGGGAAGTCGGGAATGGCAGAACAACCAGATTCTGGGAGGATGCCTGGCAAGAGGAACCCAGAATGGAGAAACATAACATGGAGGCACTCCAAACGGAGTTGATCGCACAAGGTAAAACCAAAGTCTACCATTACTAGAAACAAGAAATAGATCACAACGAATGGAGAATCTGGAACACTCTCACCCCACATAATAGAGCCCAAACCGCAACAGCAGTAAAAGAGGTGGAGGAGGAATTAGGGAGATGAAAAATTACATTCATGGAAGGAAATGACCAACTGAGATGGGGAAAAAAAGACGGTGGGGAATTCAATCTAAAAGAAGTCTGACTTTATATCATGGAACAGGACCAAGAAGACCAGACGCAACAATGGGATAAGCTCTGGAACGGCCCCCATTGGCCAAAAATAAAAATTTTCCAATGGTTAATACTCCATAACCGAATTCTAACTTGGGAAAACCTAAGGAAAAGAGGATTCATAGGTCCTTCTAGAGGTCACCTCTGTCAAGCCAAGGAAGAAACCATGAACCATCTCCTTGACGAATGCACCTACATAGTAGAAATCTAGGACTGGGCGGCAGGTATCTTCCGACAGTCAAATAGGATCCGAGGCAACATCTCTGCAACTATCAATACTTGGAAAGAGAACTATAGTGAAAATGAAGAGGTGAACCTCTGTTGGACCCTCATCGAAAATGAAGAGGTGAACCTTTGTTGGACCCTCATCCCGGGAATGATCATATGGGCAATATGGAAGGAAAGGAATCGACACATCTTCAAGAACCAAAGATGGCCGGAAGGGAAGATCAAGGAAATAATAATCTCCATGACAAAGGAAATGGTACAGAGACGCAACTTCCAGAAAGGAGGAGCGCAACTCACAAACTAGGACTCTCTCATTCTAGAAGCCTTCCACCTGAAAGACGGATGCAACCTCAATCAGGTAAGATGACCACCGCAACTCCAAGTAGGTGAGCGCAACTAGAAACCCCCACCAGTAGGATCCCTCAAGATAAATTTCGACAGGGCGTTGAAAGGTAACCCAGAATGAACAAGAATGGGAGGAGTAATCAAGGACAGTAAAGGAAATATCATCCGACTGTATGTTGGGAGTCTAGGAAACTCAACTAACAACACCGCAGAGTTCGAAGCCCTAGAGATCGACCTCGAGATTCTAAGTCGGGAGGGGATGAAAAATGTCATAGTAGAAGGAGACTCCACACTGGTTATCAACATAGTAAGAAGACTCCAAAACAGAACTAGAGTGGGCAAAATTCAGAGGCACTGGCGCTTGGCACAGTCCCTACAAAAAATTCAGGATCACTTGCAGACGGGGATCACAGTGGAGTTGCGCTGGGTACGGAGGTCAGCAAATCAATCGGCAGACAGAATCACTAATGAGGGGGTCGACAAGGAAGGACCAGAACTGGACACTATCTGGAGTAAAATCCTGAATGGTCAGTTTCGAACTGACTGCAGCCAACTAGCAGGAAAAGACTATGACAACAACCGAAGTATGGACGACCACATCGACGATGGAGGCACAAAAATAACTGAAGGGAACGTAGGATCCAAGCCAAATCTGATAGCCCACCACCCAAACATGAATTACAATGCAGTTCTAGGTAACACAACAAGCGGAGGTACAACACCACGGTCTTGTCAATAGGGAGAAGTACAGGGATTGCCCATGGGAAAGTAGAAAAGTTAATCAGCAAGTGGGAAAGGATGAAGGACAAAAGGGTTTCCAATGGCCGAGATGGATACACCTCACCCAAGTACAGATAAGGGGAGTGGAAATTATTGTCATACAACGTGTAGGGAAAAGGATTGGCGCAGAGATTACGATAGGGATCCTAAGAACACACACTTCGAAACGGTGAAAAAGGTACACCTTTATGAGCAGTCCATGATTGTTGGGACGAGTCTGCAACCGGTGAAAGTCCATAAAAGAAGAAATGCCAGGAATAGACACAGATCAGTGATAAGCAACTACATATCCCATCTTACATACCAGGAAGGGGCGAATAGGCATAAGAGAAGAACCCAAGCTAAAAACCACCACAAGCAAGCCAAGATTGTAAGAATGAAGAAAACCCATAGCAAGAGAGGCCCCCAGGGAAAAGAACCTCCGACAAGCACCTGAAGGATCACAAGAATGGAGCAAGTGACTAGAGAAGCCAAGGGTACCTTCCTCACGCAGGTTGATCCAAAGGGCAAAGCGATCATCAGTAGGTGGGAGAGAGAAATCAACACCATACGCAAGGGCGAATCCTAGACAGATTTAATTCAAGAAGCATATGGGATAAGGGACCCAGAGGCTATGCAGCCCAAAACAACCCTCTACCACAAAACGGTGGAGGAGGCCTGGCGAACAAAAATGTTGATAGGAAAGATGAACGCTGACCGGAAAGAGACCAGCAGGGAGCCTATCAAGGACCATAAGAAGGTGCTCATAGAAATTCTAAGTCGCATTAGCAACCTGGAGGCTAGTGCCAAAAGACTAGCTGAGGACCAAAGGAACCAAAAGGATAAAATGGAATGAATGACAGGCCAATTCCACCTTTACTTATGCTATGTCCACCACATGGAAATCACTCCAGTCGACCAGAGTGGAACACCATCTTGTATCAGGAAGAGGTGCACGGTGGAGCAGAGGAAGGAGAACGAGGCAAGAAAGGATGGTGATGCAAGACATCCCATCATCCTCGACTAGCGCAGGTTCAACCACAGGTCAAGGTGTTTTTAGTATAGGAGCTACCCCTGTTTTTGGTTATGTTTTTTTGTATATGTTATGGTTTCGTCTTTCAAACTGGTTTATGGAGGACTGGGTCGGTTTCCCATGGTGGCGGCCCAACCCTCCCCATGCTATCTCAGACAGCGCAACTCTGGGATCCTTGATCTGGTTTCCTTTTTGACAGATCAAGGGATCCCCCCTGCCTTTTTGTATCATAACTTCTTTCAGTAATATAGGATTTCACGCTCACTTACCAAAAGAAAAAGAAAAAAACATATCAAAAATTATGGAGGTTAAAGTTGGGTTAAGGTTTGTTCTTATAAATGATAAAAATCGAAAAATATTATTAATCTACTGCTAAAGGCTCTCTATTCAATGTCTTAATGATTGTGAAAATTTTATGTAAATTGTTGCTTTCCAATATTGAATAAGTAAAATATATAGCAGAAGAGTGTGTTTATATAACAAACATTAGATTAAACATTTCTATATTTAGTGAATGCGGACAAATTAAAAAGTAATAAAAAAAATATTTTCTTAATAAATTAGAAATTAAGATAGTAACATATTTATTTAATTGGAATAATTTTTTTGAATTTAATTATATCAAAGTTTGGAAAATATTGACACGACTTAATCCAAAACACAATTATAATATGATGAATTGTGAAAATTTGCATAGTTAAAAGTTTAATTAATTTTGGAGGGAACATTTCATTCTCCAAACACAACTATAATACGATGAATTGTGAAAATTTGCATAATTAAAAGTTCAAATTTTGGAGGGAACATTTCATGTTCGAAGTTATAAGATTTTTAAGGAGCATGGACAATGATGTCATTCTATGTTTCTGGTGAGAATATATGGGTTCATTTGATAAAGAAGAGACGATTTTTGAAGTATGAACATCTTGTTCACATATCTCATCTTTTGGTATTGGCAAAATTTATGGAAATGTCTACAATGTTAATAAAGAGTTATGTTTTTCACCTAGTGAGGAGTTTGATCATAGTGCAAGCAATGAAATTGAGTATGTTGATGAAGAAGTATCTAATTTTGAGGACTTTCAAGGCATGAAGGGGAAGAATATGATAACCATTATTTTTTTCAACAATTTAATGATAACATCCATGATGTGGACAATACTTGAGATCTATTTCCAAGTGATGATTTGGATAAAAAAAAATTAGTGACAACTTTAAAGGAAATATCAATTGAGATTTCAATGGTAATAGTAGTGAAGAGGAGAGATATGATGATGTTTCAAATGATAATGCTTAACACTAATAAAGATTTTCTTTCAAGTGGAGAATATAAAGGCATTGATGAAGATGATAAATATTTTCTTTTGAGTGGAAATTACAAAGGCATTGATGAGAATAATGAAGATTTTACTCTAAGTAAGGGTTTTTAAAAGTCGTGATGATGATTATGACGATGGTGGAATTTTTTCTTTCGTGGGGAATTTAAAGGCACTAATGATAATGATGGTGATTTTTCTCAAGTGAGGATTTTAAAGGTATTGATGATGAAAATTTTTCTCAAGTGGTGAATTTGATGACATCAATAGTGTTTAGGATGATGATGATTTTTCTTCAAGTGAAGACCTTCATGGTAAATCCATTGACATTGGTGAGGATAGTAAGTATTTTCCTACTAAGTTTGATATTCTTCTTATTGATGAGATTAGAAATGAAGATGATGATAGGCCTATGAATGAAGATCATGTTCTAGGTCATCCAAGTGCAACAATTCAATATGGTCAATATTCTCTTATTGGGTATCCTACCAATGATGAGTATGATTATAGTGATGATGATATTCCTTCAATGAAGATGATATTCTCGATAGAGAGGATGATGATATTCCCATAAATTTAATGGAGACAATACAAAGAAGCATTGCTTATGTGTCTAAAATTAGGAATAAGATTAGGCCTTTTTATATCAATACAAATCATTCTAGTTATATAAAGCGTAGGAAAGAATTGTTCACAAGCTCAAGTTTGATTAGTGATTTGATTTCAAGTGAATGTTGTCAAAATAATTATTTGAAAGGTATAAACTACATGTCTTCCATGGCTACAATGAAACATATTTATTAATGAATAAAAGCATGCACAATTCATATATATATATATATATATATATATATATATATATATATATATTCCACAGAAAAATTCGTAATTTCATTAAGTAGATACAAAATTACATTCATAGGTATATACTGGCTATGAAAAAATAGCCATGTATATATTAACTTGTAATGGAAACACTTCCAAAACTATAGTTTCAACAAAGGACATCTTTGTCATACCACCATTAACCTCCTTATTGTTTAGCATCAAAATATCAAAACTGTCTCATAGCCTATACAATATTTGTATATTTTTAAAACAAAAATCATTGATAGCTTGACTATTATGCTGCTTGTACATATACCAAAAAATACACCAAGTAGTTTTATGCTTTGGGTCTCTGATAACCAGATTATCTCTTAAATGTGTCCTTCATGGAAAGGCCTGTGATAGTAGTCAAAGATGCCCTCTACTGATTGTTCTTCAATATGCCACCGACCATAGTCTAGCTACGAGGCTTCTTTGGAAAGCCTATCAACCAACTGGTTTTGTTCCCTGTATATATGAGAGAAAGATATAGAGTCAAAAGCAATAATAATTCTCATAACTTCCTCAAAAATTGGCACAATATGGGATATGTGACATCTTTGTACTCTGTTCACCTAGTTGATGATTATTAAGGAATCCCCTAAAACCTATAAAGTTTTGCACCCCTTTTCCACATCAAATAATAACAAAAGTTTTAATGCCAATATCTCAAAGTAGTTATTTGAATTGACTCCCAATCTAGACTTGAGAAGAAAAAAATGTGATGTGGTAATGTAAAGACATCCACCCCCCCACACAATAATTGATCCCTCGAGGATTCCCCATCCAAATAGGCCCACGACCTTTCCTTATCTATAACTTCCTCCTGTATATCCCAGAGATTTCCAACTCCCACCCTTCCCAAGGTTTTAAAATGTTCAAAAAGTCCAAGACAAGCAGTAGCCACTCGAGAGGTCAAGTGGACCTCATCCCTAAAAATTGAATTGTTCCGTGCCATCCAAATCCCCCAGGTGAGAATGAAAGGAAAATCCTCATTTTCCTAATGGTCCCTCGCCAATAGTCAATATTTCAAGGCAACTTCAAAGGAAATTCCCTGCCAACGACCAAGAGTATTGAACAATTTGTAAGATTCTTCCCAAAACGATAACGTGAAGTTACAATGCATAAAAATATGGTCAATAGTCTCAGCTTGTTATTTACAGAGCGAACACCAACCAAGACCATTGAACTGTCGCTTCTGAATATTGTCCCATGTTGGGATTTTATTCTCCAAAATAGACCAAACCATAAGTTTCCCTTTAGCAAGGCAATGTTGCCTTCAAAGTTTCTTCCACCACCACAAATATTCTCTCTAGAATAATTCTACACTTAGCTGAACATAACCTAATTTTGGAGTGTAAGCCCCACCCAGGTCCCCATCCCAAAGGATTTCATCCTCTCGATCCATAAAACGAATATTTTCTCTCCGAAGAGCCCA
>JASDQU010010577.1:237591-253064 GCA_032191745.1 Picea mariana | reverse complement strand
ACAAGGAGGCACTCCAAATGGAGCTGATCGCACAAGGTAAAACCAGAGTCTACCATTATTGGAAATAAGAAACAGATCGCAACAAATGGAGAATCTGGAACACTCTCACCCCACAGAATAGAGCCCAAATCGTAACAACAATAAAAGAGGTGGAGGAGGAATTGGGGAGATGAAAAATTGCAGTCACGGAAGGAAATGACCAGCTAAGATGGGGACAAAAAGACGACGAGGAATTCAATCTAAAAGAAGTTCGACTTTATATCGTGGACCAGGACCAAGAAGACCCGATGCAACAATGGGATAAGCTCTGGAATGACCCCCATTGGCCAAAAATAAAAAAAATTCAATGGTTAATACTCCACAACCGAATTTTAACTTGGGAAAACCTAAGGAAAAGAGGATTCATAGGTCCTTCCATATGTCACCTCTGTCAAGCCAAGGAAGAAACCACGAACCATCTCCTTGACGAATGCACCTACATAGCAGAAATCTGGGATTGGGCGGTAGGTATCTTCTGACAGTAAAATAGAATCCGAGGTAACATCTCTGCAACTATCAATACTTGGAAAGAGAACTACAGTGAAAACGAAGAAGTGAACCTCTGTTCGACCCCCATCCTGGGAATGATCATATGGGAAATATGGAAGGAAAGGAACCAACACATCTTCAGGAACTAGAGCTGGTCAGAAGGGAAGATCAAGGAAACAATAATCTCCATGACTAAGGAAATGGTACAAAGCTGCAACTGTCAGACAAGAGGAGTGCAACTCATAGACCAGGACTCTCGCATTCTAGAAGTCATCCACCTAAAAGACAGACGCAACCCCAATCAGGTAATATGGCCACCGCAACTCCAAGTAGGTGAGCGCAACTGGAAACCCCCACCAGTAGGCTCTCTCAATATGAATTTCGACGGGGCATCGAAAGGTAACCCAAGACAGACAAGAATGGGAGGAGTATTCAGAGACAGTAAAGGAAATATCATCCGGCTGTATGCGGGGAGTCTGGGAAACTCAAAAAACAACGCCATGGAGTTCGGAGCCCTGGAGACTAGCCTTGAGATTCTAATTCAAGAAGGAATGAAAAACGTCATAGTGGAAGGATACTCCACACCGGTTATCAACAYAGTAAGAAGACTCCAAAATGGAACTAGAGTAGGAAAAATTCAGAGGCACTGGCACTTGGAACAGTCCTTGCAAAAAATTCAAGAGCACTTGCAGACGAGGATCACARTGGAGTTGCGTTGGGTATGGAGGKTAGAAAATCGACTGGCAGACATAATCACTAATGAGGGGGTCGACAAGGAAGGACCAGAACTGGACACTATCTGGAGTAACAACCTGAATGGTCAGTTCTGAACTGACTGCAACCAACTAGCTGGAAAATACTGTGACGAAAGTCAAAGTACAGACGACCACATCGAGGATGGAGGAGCAGAAATAACTAAAGGGCACGTAGGATCCAGGAAGAATCTGATATCCCACCACCCAAACATGAATTACAATGCAGTTCCAGGTCACATAACAAGAAGAGGTATGACACCACGGTCCTGTCAATAGGGAGAAGTACAGGGGTTGCCCGTGGGAAAGCAGAAAAGTTAATCAGCAGGCGAAAAAGAATGAAGGACAAAAGGGTTAATAATGGTCGAGTATGGATACACCTTGCCCAAGTACAGATACGGGGAATGGAAATGATTGTCGTACAACGTGCAGGGCAAAGGATTGGCGCAGAGATGATGATGGGGCTCCTAAGAGAACACACTTCGAAACAGTGAGAAAGGTACACATTTATGAGCGGTCCATGATTGTTGGGATGAGTCCACCATTGAAGAAAGCCCATAAAAGAAGAAACACCAGGAATAGCCACAGACTGGTGAGAAGCAACTACAAAGCCCATCTTACATACCAGGAAGGGGCGAATAGGCACAGGAGAAGAACCCAAGCCAACAACCACCACAAGCAAGCCGAGATGGTAATAATGAAGAAAACCCATAGCAAGAGAGCCCCCCAGGTAAAAGAACCTTCGACAAGCACCCGAAGGATCACAAGAATGGAGCATGCGGATAGAGAAGCCAAGGGTACCTTCCTCACGCAGGTCAATCCAAAGGGAAAAGCGATCATCAATAGGTGGGAGAGAGAAATCAACACCATACGCAAGGGTAAAGCTTGAACAGAGCTATTTCAAGAAGAAGATGGGAATCATAGAGAAAATATATTATGTTTTCTCTATGATTCCCCCCACACCTATATGAGGATTGGGGGTGGGGGGAATTATAAAGAAAACATATATAGGGGTGGGTGTGGCGGTGAAGGGAGTAATAGAGAAAACATATTATTTTTTCTCTATTATTCCCTCCACCCCCACCCCTATATGAGGGTGGGGGTGGGTGGAATATTAGAGGAAACATATATAGGGGTGGGGATGGAGGTGGAGGGAATAATAGAGAAAACATACCCTATATGAGGGTGGGGGTGAGGGGTGGGGGCGGGGATGGGGGAAATAATAGAGAAAACATATTATGTTTTCTCTATTATTCTCCCCACCCCCACCCCTATATATGTTTTCTCTATTATTTCCCCCTTGTCTCAATGTAAAAAAAGGATTGTTCCCACTCATTTTGTTGAGATTTGGGTATTTCACAATGATTGGAGGTATTCTCTTTTGTGCGTGTATTTTCATGGTTTTTTCCTTCTATACAATTTTTTTCTTTCTATGTTGTGTTTCCTCATCCTCAATTTCACATGTTTCCTTATTTCATTTTGGTTTCATGCTAGCTTTGTTTCAGATCCTCATTTTCTTTGATTTTTTCTTTGTTATGTTGTTTAGATTGCACGGGAATATGCTTTTAAGCTAATTATGTTGGAATATTATAATGAGTGAAAAAATAATTATGCAGTTTAAGATTTTCAAATACACATGAACTTTAGGGAGTTGGGACAGTTATGTTGTTGTTGTTATTATTATTAAAGAAAAATAAAATATGAAGATCATAATTTTTGAAGATTGTAAATAGTTTTTGAGGAAGAGAGATGTTGATATTGGAAATAATATTGAATACACAAGCATACAAAAAGGTCAAAGTATTGGTGGTTTGTGGAGAAGAGAAATGTTAAGACTGAAAAGAATATAGGATACACAATGCATATACAAAATTAAATTCATGAGTGAATATTATTTTCAATTCTATATTTAAAAAATGGTTAAATATTTATAGTCCCTAAAGTTGGTTTCTTGGAAAATAAAAGTTTTGAAAAAAAAAGTGACGAGAATATTTATTTTTAAAATTTTGTATAAGGTTATGGTTACACAATAAAATTTTGTATAAGGTTATGGTTACACAATGGATCATAGAAGGCCAAAATAGGGCATATTGGAGGTTAGCTTGTGGTTTCATAGTGGTGCATAGAATAGGGGATCAAATTGACAATTTTGAAGTAATTAGTAATTCATTCTTAGAAAAAAATATACGATGATCAAAATTCTTTTTCATAATCTCAAAAATTATATGAAAATAATTATGTTCCATGGACAAATTCAATGGAAAACATTCTTTTAAAAATATATGGGGAATAATAAATGGGACATATATCAAACTCATTACTAAGTTTGAAAATAGAAATAAGGAGGCCTTATTGATTTTAACCTTGCTAATCATAGAACTTATCAAACATTTTTGAAACATAAAAAATACAAAAATTGCATGGATTTATGTTGGAATTTTTTTTTTGAAATATTTGATTAATCTTGTATATAATTATTTTAAAAAATGTTCTATATTCCATGGAAATGTAGGGTATTGAAGTAGAATAATTAGTGACAAATATTAAAACGATGAGTGATTAGCTATAGGTGGTTGGTGTTGATGTGTTGATATAAACTCTCACATTAAGAGCTTTATTGTGTTCCTATAAATCCTTTAAAACATCATTGAAATTAATTAGGAAAATTGCACAATTTACATTTGAAGAGTTTTATTGGGTTATTAATGTAGAAAGAATTGGATTTATGCAAAACGGAAATCACATATAATAGAGCATTTATAGTAAAGGGAAACAAGAACCAAACTTTGAAGTAGAGGAAACCAAACAATGGACATAAAGCTAACTCTAATTCAAATTCAAAAGGTTGTTTTATTGGTGGAAAAATTGCACATTTTAAAAAGGATTGTTAACATAATCCTCATATTCCAAGTTGTAAGCGTTAAAATAATGGTGGTTTAAAGAATAAACCTCATAAATATAACTCGGTTAGTTAACAATCAAAAACTCGAGAAGAAAAATGCTACTTATTTGTTTCTACAATGTTAAGAACATCTCATGCCAATAATGTTTGGTAATTCGAATTGGGAGCAAGCAAACATATGAAAGAGCGTAAAGAGTTGGTGACCATTGATGACGATTTTCATGATGGAGATACAATGTTAGTTACCAATGAAGCTACTTGCGAAGTGATGCAGGAGCATCGCTGGCAATCGAGTGGAGCAAGACCTATCAACGTCAAGGAATCTGTACGGGAGCTCAACATTGGCAGGCTCAACAGATATTTTGAAGTCTGCCTTAACTCAGCGCCGGAATTAATCTTTTGAGGCACGCTTGGAATCAGGTCGGGAAAATCTGGAGGCACGCTTGGACGATTACGAGTGAAGTGGGAGACTCCACTATGGCTCTGGACTGTGACTGGTCCAGATAGTCGTTAGGTTAAGTTTTAGAGTAGACAAGTAGCCAGGGAAAACCCTAAGAACCCTCTGAGATAAATAGAGGTTTTGTACGCCCGAATGAGGCTAGTGAGTAGTTGGTAGTTGGATGCAGGGTAAATGTTAGTTGCAAGTTAGTAAGAGTTCAGTAGTTTGTTGTTGTTGTTCATTTACAGTTGTAACCATTTTCATTTTGGAGCAGAACAAAGGAAAATTGATCCAATGCATAGTGTGAACATTGTTTGCAATTCTCTGTTGTTGTGTTTTCATGAATGAATGAATGAATTTCGTTATGAGTGAATGGAATTGTGAATGTTAGGATAAGTTTCTATTGGTTCTCTTTTGTTGAAGTGGTGAAAGGTGTGCATACAAAACACAAGGGGTGTGTTAATGGGATCTGTTTCGATTATGAAGCTTAGAAGAGATAACACAAAACTTTCCATTTGCAAAGAGTGCAAAGAGACTAGTGCAAGGCGTGCACAGTCATCCGCAAGAACCCAAAGCCTTGCATAAATATCTGGTGAAAGGAGTGCACAAATCCGAAATTCGACTAAGTGTCGAAGGGACTTTGTAGGAAGTCGAAGAACCAGAAAAAGAGAACGTCAGGAGGGCGAGAGGAATTTCTCTTTGAGAAATCCTCAGGATCTGAGTTATCGAAATCCCTAAAATGCAAGGAGTGTGTGGGAATTCGAAGTCTTCACGAGACCAAGCTTAGGAGGAATAACACTTTCCATGAGTGTTAATGAGATCCAAGAAATGGACTCACAGGGAAGACAAAGGTCGAAGCCCTTGAATCTTTCAAAAATCTTCCAAGTCTAAATAAAGTGTCATCTCAGAAGGAAAGATCAGGACCATCCGATCAGCGTCCAGACAACAAGGAGCAAATGTAGAGGGGGAAAGATCTCAACCGTTCGGCCTGAGTGTGAAAGGATCGTAACCGTCTGATCAAGGTAAGGTGCACCAACCTTAACCTTTGGGAGCACACAAGAGGGGAGAGATTACGAAGTTCCGAAGTCATCGGAACCGTCCATCAAAAGGGATGCATGACGAATGATCAACGTTTTGTTGACTCACACATTGGAGAAGTTAAAGGGCAGAATGCTAGGAATTCGCAAGGCCCAAATTCGTGATTTGATAGGAGTCGTCAGATCCTAGAGGATCTGAGCCATTGATTGGTGCTCCGAAATATTGGCATTTCGGAAGTCGGGAGTGCGGAGGAAGCTGCTTCCGAGAACCCCCGATTCGCGAAATCCTGACGAGATCTGGACCGTCGGATCGAGGAAGGATCCAGACCGTCAAACCCGAGACATCGGGAGTTTGGACATCGGGAGGACGGAAGTGCCTCACATCGGGGATACCCGATACGTGAAGTCTCGATGCGCTTGGAGGTTTGGCCGTAGGTCATAGTGAGGGGTCATATGGAAAGAGGATAAGGGAGGAGCTAGCGAGCGCTAGGCCCTTGTCAGGATTTTGAGGATTAGGAGGGTCGGGGTGACTCACACATAAATATCCAACCCATGAAATCGCGACACACCTTTGTTTTAGTCCATGGTCACGGCCTGTGGTCATGTGAGAGAAGGGGCTTAGTCAGAGAAAGGTTAGTGCCTGTTTGGCGTTGAGGTTCGAACAACGCTCAGGGGAGAAGTCGCGGGTCTCATACGACCTGCGCATTTGGATAAAGGACCTGTGTAAGTGGGTTTGGGATCTAGCAGAGACCCAAAGAGTCAATCAGACTCAGTTTCTTGATCAATCCTAGACCAGGAGGTTGCGCAGCCCTTAGGAGAGAAGGGGGGTCTACATCATGAAGTAAAGGGAAAAGGAAACATTATGTTGAGAATGTGAGGTGGCCAAACCCAGACTGTAAAAAAAAATGTATGGTGTGTCCCTAGAGTTCAAAAGATTTTATTTATGTTCAATAAATTACTAAATTGTAATTTTTTTAGTTAATTTTGATGATAAAAAGTGTGAATCTTGAGACAAGACTAACAATGCAATTGTGCCAAGAGGGGTTGTAGTGGGTGGTTTGTATAAGTTGAATTCCATCCCCATTATGTTGGGTATGTGTTATATTCTTTGCAAAATTGATCCCATGTATTGTAAATTGATATGAGAGAAAAGTTTTATGACTCAATGGGGGCATATATGAGGTTAAATGTGTATGATATGACCCAAATGGGGGGCATATATGGGGCTAAATGTACATGTAATGTGTAAATATATATGTAATAGGGTCGGCCTAATAGTAAAGGGGCCTCATGTGTAGTGTGTGAATTATATATATATAGTATTGGAGACATGTGAATTGTGATGGATGAATGTATTTGGTTATGTGGAGGAGGTTCTCCTATTCCTTAAGGAAGTTATTGTGTAACTTATATATCTTGGATTTTTGCTCCACGCAGACATTTTGTACATGGTGTGTACTTTTGTTATGTTATGATAATTTAATCATTTGGGTCATTACATAAAGGGGGTATGGGGGGTGCTTAGCACCTCTATTCGGGAGGGTTGTGGGGGTTCAAGGGCGGGATCCCTCGAGAAAAACAAATTGGTTCGTTTTTGGCGATTTTTCGACACATGGTTTTTTTCGATAGTTTTCTAATTTTGGTTAAGGAATCAGGGTTGTTGACTAATATGGGTTAATGGATTAGGGGTTTGGATGCCGCGGGATCCTATATGTATATTGTATTGTAAACAATGAAGAAATTAATGAATAGAAGATTAAAGGTGCGGCTCTAAACAAATTGTTGGTTTTCCCAATTTGGGTTTCCAGGGTAAAATTATATGTGTAATGTATGTGTGTGTGTGTGTATGCCATTGTATATTTTTTTATTTGATTAAGAATTTGTTTGCAGTAATTATTTATACAAGGTTAAAATCTACATTTGGTATCAGAGCAATTATTGGATTTAGGGAGACACCTTTGTGGCTAACGATTTGGCTTGAGCCTGTGATAATCCTTATTACAGTGGGAGATCTGCAATATTGATTCTTCGGGTGAACATAAATAATGAGCACTTCAAAAATAGAGATCGATAAATTTAATGGACAAATTTTTGAGCTATGGAAGCTCAAGATGGAAGATTTGTTGGTAGACAAAGATCAGTGGATCATGGTGGATCCAGGTACTGCACCTACATGAACATTAGTAGAAGACTAGAAAAATTTGGATTGGAAGGAGAAGAGCACAATCCGGTTGTGTCTCTCAGATTCAATATCGTTGAATGTGTTATGGGAAGCTACATGCAAGGAATTATGGGATAAGTTGGGGACTTTGTATCAGTTTAAGTCCTCGGTAATCAAACTATTCCTACAAAAGAAGATGTATAACCTAAGGATGAAAGATGGAGACTCAATGATAGAGCATTTGAATTCCTTCAGTACCATGGTAAGTAAGTTATTATATGGTGATATTAAAATTTCAGATGAAGATAAGTGTATTAGTTTATTGTTCTCTTTACCATATTCATAGGATAGTTTGGTTGTGGCCATAGGTAGTAATACAACTACTTTAAGTTTTGATGATTTGGTCTCATCCTTGTTGTCAGAGGAGATGAGATGGAAGAATGTGGAAGGAAAGAGAATAGATGCATTATTTGCAAGAGGATGCTCTGAGGAAAGAAATATATTTAAGTTCTCAAGTGGGAGATCTAAATATAAGGGTATATCTAAATCTCCCGGAAAGTTTGTAAAGGTATGTTGGATATGTGGAAAACAAGGGAACTACAAGAAGAAATGTAGATCCAAAAGCATTGAGAGAGGGAAGGAATATAACTATGCTCCTTCTACAGAAGCGAAAACCTCCTCGAAAGAAGGAGAGGATGTGTACTTGGATTCATCATGCACACATGCAGATCATGAGGCATGGTTGGTTGACTCAGACACATCCTTTCATATGACTCCCCATAGGTAGTGGTTCTATGAATATTAAAGGTATGATGGAGGTGATGTTTTCCTAGGTGATGACTCGACAACCAAAATCATAGGATGACAAAAATTCAAGTTGAAGCTCATGGATGGAAGGATTAGAACACTCCCTGGTTTTCTACACATCCCAGGTTTGGCCAGAAATTTGATTTTTGTAAGAAAAATGGACAATGCATGGGTAAAAATAGTGTTTGAGAAAGAAACCTACAAGATGGTTCCAGGAGAAATGGTGTTGTTGAAGGGAGTTCGAATTGGAGCTCTATATAATTTTCAAGGAAGCACTATTAGTGATGGGTGTAATAGTTCCATTATTCCTGAGATTGGAGTTGAACAACAAAAAACTCTTATAGTCTCTGGAGAAAATGCTACAGTGTGGCATCAAAGACTGGGGAATATCGAAGAGAATGGATTTCACTACATGGTAAAGGTATGGTTGAAGGTATATCTAACTTCTCTCTATATTTTGATTTATGTGAACATTATATATATGGGAAGAAAAATCGGGTAAGATTCCCTTCTAGTGCAACAAGGGMAAAGGGAATTTTTYAGTTGGTCCACAGTGATGTGTTTGGACCTGTTGTCTGTTTTATGATCTGAGAAAAGCTTCTGCAGCTTAATTCTAGAATGAGGTATACTTATGTATTTTTGCAAATTCTTTGTTGAGTTAATAAAAAGGCCTACCCATTTGAGAGAAGGACCCAGAGATGCAGTCCACCAGGGACGAACTACGTTATCAAGTTTTCGTGTTCATATTTGATGCTTATGTCTCTTCATTTTTGAGCTTTTCCTTATTTAATGGTGCACTTTAATTTCTACTCATTTAATACAATTCTTTATAAGTCACTTTGATGAAAAGATCCCGGATCATGTTGGTATTAGAGCAGTCATATTTTACTTGAATTGTTGAGTGTGAATGCTTACTAGGGCCAAGCATAAACAGGGTGAAGGAACTCTTAAGACTTTCAATCTTGAAGTTGGTAGTGCATCTTGAAGGAAGAAAATGGAAAAAGACGACAAGCGTGATGAACAGGAGAAAAACTTCCATATGGTATTTTATCGAGTTTCAGAAATGGTTGAATGAATGTATGGAGACTACGAGAAGAGGATGAAGAAGAAAGGGAATAAAAAGGAAGCACAAGTTGGTGATGATGCTTCGATAAATCAAGGGGATGGAGGAGCCCTTCTGAGCCTCCATCTTCACCATCAAGTTCTATTTCTTCTTCCTCCGATCATTCTCATCATTCTAGCCATAAAGATTCTTTTAAGAAACCATTATTAAATCTTGATGTAAAATTTTCTTTATCTATGTTTAATGGAGATGTTTATCCTGAAAAGCTAGATAATTGGATCCGACAGGTTGAAGTATATTGTCGTGTTCAACAGATTGATGAAGAGGAAGTTAAAGTGCAACTAGCTTATCTTCAGTTGGAAGGCACCGCTCTCGTATGGTGGGAGAGAAAAATTCAAGACAAAATTAATTGTGGTAATATTATTTCTTCATGGTCAGAATTTAAATCAGCGATAAGGAAGCAATTTTATCCATTTGGTTATTTACATAAAGCAATGATGGAATGGAAAACTTTAAGACAAAGTAAAGTTCAAATTGTACAAAGTTTCACAAAAGAATTTAGGAAGAAAGATCTTGCATTAAACATTCATTTGGATTCTTGCGAAACTTTAATGAAGTATATTGGCGCACTTCATAGTTATATTCATCATACTTTTCTATTGTTTAACCCCACCAGTATTGATGAATTTTGTGTGCAAGCTACTCACCTTGAGAACAAGGGAAAGCATGTTCAAGAAGATCCCACAAAGAAGCCTTCAAATCTCCCATATAAGCAATTTAAGAACTTTAAAAGGAAGGACAAGAAGACCTCCACGGTAAAGAGAGAAGAAGGAAATCCATCTTGCACTCATTGCAAGAAAAGTGGTCATGATGATGAACACTATTGGAAACTACATCTAGAGAAGAGACTGAAATAGTTTGGTGGAAAGGGGATGAAAAAAACCATTGCTACATTGAAACAAGATCTTGGTTCCAATTCAAGAGATGAAGGAAAGATCACAATGGTTGGAGTACAAGGTAAAGAATCCCTTCATGCTAGTTCAAATTCCAATAATGAATCTCATGATGATGAACGAAGGAGGAATGAATTATTTCATATAAGATTTTTATCTAAACACACTAAGATAAATACATTATTTGATTCGGGTTCTCAAGTAAACTTGATATCTGGAGCACTTGTAAAAAATATGGGTTTTGAAACGAAACCACATCCAAAGCCTTATCCTCTTGGTTGGGTATGTGATAAAGAAAAACTTAATGTCACCAAACAATGTAGGGTCAGATTTTTTATTGCTTAAAAGTTGATTGATGAAGTGGATTTGGATGTTGTATCACTTGATATATGTGGCATAATGTTGGGGAGTCCTTATGTTTATGATAGAAAAGAAGTCTTCTTTCGTCATGAGAACAAATACCACCTTACTAAGGGGGGAGTGGAATATATTGTTAGAGCTCATAGCATGAGGGTAAACACAACACTTGTTAGTGCAGGACAAATGAAGAGACTCATAAACACTAATAACATATATGTACTCATGGTCGTAAGTGAGAAAGATGTCGGAACATTCGATGCTTTCCAAGGATGTGATCCTTCTCATAAGAAATAATTAATTGATATTGTTTCTAAGTATGATGATATTTTCCAGGAACTAGATGGATTACCTCCTAAGAGGGAAATCCAACATGAAATACATCTTCAACAAGATTCTCCTCTTCCTAGTGTGGGAATGTTGATCGAGGAGGCTCCCCATGTCTAGAAAATGCTCAAAAATGAAAGTTCTCGGAATTGAGTGAAACCAATTCCATTGCGACCGGCTTGTCGCGCTGATTTCGACCATATATTTACTTTCTCAAGTGGATGTTTTATGCTAGAGTTATCGCACTCTGACTGCTTTCCCAAACATCTAAAAAAATCAACAAGTCAACTGGAAAAAAGTCAATGATGATGATAGCATGACGTCCTGCTGACATCATCATGCTGACATCAACAAAGTGACATGTGGCAGCACAGTAGCAGGGTGACTGGGACCAATCCCACTTCACCAAGTGGCACATGGTGGACCAATACAATGTTGACAAGTGGCATCATTGAGGACCAATGAAAGGGTGCCATGTGGCCCAGACATGGGCTACCACGTGGCACCCCATTACTAGTTGAATGGAAGTTTAAAAATATTGTTGGAGGTCCATGGGTTTTGAACCCATGACCTATGGTCGAGCACATTCCTTTGGGAAAGGTCCATTGCCAGCGCGCCATGTTTTGGGGCTTGTTATTACCACCCACTATTATATATATAAAGTCAAATGTATTGTGTATGGTGGCGGAAAGGGGGCTGGGGCTAAGCCCCAACCCATGGTTTTCTATTTGTTTCACATGACCACAGGGCACGGGCGCTATTTGTTTAACCACTAGCCCGTGTATCTATACACTCCATAGCACCATACTGCGGGTGCGCTCCACCATACCAATCAACAAATGGGGGCGCAAGGATAGCACATTTCCACTAAACAAAGAGGGGTTGGAACCACGGGTTAGGCACGATATGAGGGGCGTTGTCCCATTGTACAACGCCACATGACCTAAGTTTGAGGGCTAGGGGCTAGTGCGTAGCCCAAAGCGCTGGCGCTTGGACACCTTAGTACCCATGTGACCTATTTTTGCGCACGTGCCCAACCCTTTTGGGCTTATTTTGCTTTTTTTTGCACAATGGGTTTATTTGCCTATAGTTTTTCCCAGAATGGGTATTTTTGAGGATTTCTTGGCCATTTGGAGGGGGATTTGATCCCAAAAAGAGGCCATATCTTCAGGGAAAGTTGTGCTTCTCTTGTTGGGCCTAAAAACTATATAAACCCGGATTTTTGAGCTTGAGAGGTAACTTTTTGATGCAGAGATTTTGTGGAACAACTTGTGTAATTTTCCATTTCTCATGTTTTGAGAAGCATTGAGTCATGTTTTGAGAGGAGATTGTTGAGGCTTGTATGTACCTGAACAACGAGGTCTTGTATAGCAGATCAGAATTCTTTTGTAACAGGAAAGGGCTAATGTAAAGAGAACTTGAGCATTTGAAGAGAAATAAAGAGGTCCTCCACTTGGAAGCGGGCCCAGAGACATAGCCAAAGATTGGTGAACTCCGTTAACAATTTCTTGTGTCTACTTCTCTTTCTTGTTTGTTGTTATATTCTCTTATTTTGAAGCATGTTTTATGATGGCTGAACTCTTTAATCACTTATGAGCATCAAGTAAAAGTCGTAATTATTATTCCACAACAAGTTATAGAGTTTTATGTGTGTCGCATTCTTATCGATCCGATGCATAAATTACATTAAAATTAACTTGAAAATTGTCAGTAAAACCTATCATTTTTTGGTCAAGTTTTTGGTATCAGAGGATTTGGTTTTGAAGGTTTGACAGGAATTGCAAACATTGGATGCTCACCAGAGCCAAACTCAAGCGAGGAGAAGGCCAACTTGAGGCTTTTAATCCAAAGATTCAAAGGATACCTAAAAAACAAGATATGTCTTCACCGAGAAAAATAGGTCCTTATGCATATTAGGGTGATTTCTTTGAGGCATTTCAATTGATGAAAGCCATGGTAGAGGAAATTTTCCATGAAAGAGGACAACGAAGAAATCCAAAGGTTGAAGAAGGTGAATCTTCAGTAAGAGCAGAAGGAGGAGTTGGAGGTGGTGGACCTTCATAACCTTCTTCCCCTTCATCCTTGTCATCTACAAGTGAATCAAGTGTACATTCCTCCAAGGATAAGTAACCTAAAAAAACTCATCATTCTTCTGATATGCCTTTATTAAAGCTTGATGTAAAGTTTAATTTACCCACTTATGATGATAAATTAGATGCAGAAAAGCTAGATAATTGGGTTAGACATATTGAAGTCTATTGCAGGATACAAAGGATTGTTGATGATGAAACAAAGATCCAACTTGCAAGTCTCAAATTGGGAGGCACAACTCTCATATGGTGGGAAAGAAAAACTAAAGATCATCTCAAGAAAAATGGTAAAACAATCTCTTCCTGGAATGATTTTATCACTGCATTGAAGAAATAATTTTATCCATTAGCATACATGCAACAGGAAATGATGAATTGGCAAGGTTTAAGACAAGATAAGAATCAAAGTGTAAAAGAATATACTCAAACATTTCGTAAGAAAGCATTAAATTTGGGTATTCCTTTATATACACAAGAGACACTCCTAAAATATATTGGTGGTTTACATTCTTATCTCAAGCACACTATTCTTATGTTAAATCCTTCTAACTTTGATGAAGTATGTGTACAAGCCATTCACATTGAACCAAGTAAAGGGAATGTTGGTGATAGTGTTTCTCCAGATACTTGGCAAGGAAAGGATTTAGGGAAAAGAAAAGAGAAAGAGAAGAAGACAAACACAACAAGAAAGAAGAAGCCTACTTGCAAGCATTGCAAGAAGGTAGGCCATGATGAAGATCATTGTTGGATATTACATCCTGAGTTGAAGCCAAAGAAGTATGCCAATCAAGGGAGAAAGAATACTACAACTGCAATAGTTCAAGTGGATCTGGGATCAAACTTCGGTGATGAGACAAAAATTGTAGCTATGGGAATCCGAGGTATAAATTATGTTGCAAGTACTAGCTCTTCTAATTCACATGTTGTAAATGATGAGTGTAAAAGGGGTGAAATTTTCCACATAAGGGTCATAACAAATAAAGTTAAAATTGATACTCTTGTAGACAGTGGATCACAAGCCAGTTTAATCAGTGAAGAGGTTGTAAATAATTTGGGACTTGAAACTAAGCCACATCCTAGACCATATCCATTGGGATGGATATGTGGTGATAATAATTTGCAAGTAACCAAGCAATGTAAAATTAAGTTTGCAATCACTTCTAATTATGTTGATGAAGTAGAGCTTGATATAGTGCCACTGGACATATGTGGAATTGTCCTGGGAAGTCCATACCTTTATGATAGAAAAGCCATATTCTACATGGAGGAAAATAAATATTGCTTCAAAAAAGATGGGAAAGAGTGCATTGTTCGTGATCATCGCATAAAAACTGATAGATCTTTTGCAACTACAAGACAGTTAAAAAGAATGGTAAATGCAAGCAAAAGTTTAACACTTATGTCTATAACAAATCAAAAAGTCAGTGATGCTAAACATGAGATGGTTCAGTATGTTTCTAACAATCATGAAGTGTCACAAGAAGTACAACATGAGGTTCAACTGCATACTTTGGTTATTGTTCCTGTTCAGAAGGGGAAACATGTTTTTTCATTCTCATTCACATATTCAGTGTCATTGTTTAGTTTGCTGCTATTCAATGGTGTATGGCTGCTAAATGCGACAAAGAATGTAGATGACTGTGCAATAAATGGGATGATTACTTTGATAATCAATGCTATCTGGGTTTTTATGTTTGTTGTGATTAGTTAGGTGATCATTGTCCCATCAGAAAGGGTGGATGATACATGACAAGTGGGGAGGCAATACCCTCACTTCTTACCAAAGTAAAACTATACTTTTGGTGGTCCAAAAGCTTCCAAGTGGAAAGGAATGATCTAGGAGGCTCCCCAAGTCCAAAAAATGCTCAAAATGAAAGTTCTTAGAATTGAGTGAAACCAATTCCATTGCGACCGACTCGTCGCGCTGATTTCGTCCATATATTTACTTTCTCAAACAAACGTTGTATGCGAGAGTTATTGCACTGTGTCCATTTTTCCAAACAACTAAAAAAGTCAACATGTCAACTAGAAAAAAGTCAATGATGATGTCAACATGA
>JASDQU010010577.1:218703-233998 GCA_032191745.1 Picea mariana | reverse complement strand
TGTGCTTGCAGGAAACATACATGACATTATGCATGCAAAACAAGCAATTTCCAAATCACAACTGCATATCGAGTTACATTACACATGGGGTGATGATATTAGTGAAAAAACATGTAACAATTTTGGACCATATGCATTTCGAAGAAAACAATGTTGTTATGGTGCTCACAAAAGTATTTCTCCATGCATCATAAATTGCAATATTGAATCTCTATGTTGCTCTGCATGCAACATTCTCCAACATACTAAATGTTCTTTCCAATGCATTAGAGCATTTGCATCTGAACGAAACCATTTTCATTGTAGGAGACTTCGATATTGACATGCTACAAAATAATGCGAGAACAAAAGAATTGGAAAACTATGTGTGCAAATACAGTCTCCGCTTTCTTTTGGACAAGATAAACCATGTACCAAACACACTTATTGACCATGTATGGTCGAATGTGCCCATTTCTCAACACAACGTCTTTATCTTAGACACATACTGGTCTGATCACGATACAATTAGTATTGCACTTGAATTATGAAATATACATCAAACATATTGCAAAATCATATTTCTATGTTTCAAAGCATATTTGTCTAGCTTGTTGCAGAAAACCAAGTTATCCAACTTCTTAGTTTTCCCTGGTTTGTAATTGATTTTGGACACAAAAAATTTTTACACAATTTTTTATATATACACATACATGGATGAACAAAAAAAAATCGGTACATTCTTCTAACACTATATGTTACTCTATTCCTTTTATTCTATTTTATTTACCGTATGTACATATTCCTTGTTTTTTCCTTGCATTTCAAATTACGTTCATGTTCATTTTGTTTTGTACTTTCTTTCATTGAAACAAACATGAAAACTGGACAAGGCAAAGAACTCTTAACTAGAAATGTAGAAGAATACATGCAGAGGTGCATACTTCTACCCGTATTCCATATCCAATTGTTTTTCATTTACTCTGTCTATACTTGTTCCACTGGTTTGCAACTCTTCTATTTTTTTTCCTTGGATACTGCATATCTTCATGTATATTAACTTATCTTCATGTCAATTGTATTTCTGTGCCGCTATCTTGAAATAAATAAATTTGTACTCCATCTTTTTTTCATGTGTTCCTACATAGTAGCTTGCCTTCATGTCCATTGTATTTTTTGTATTGCTACATTGAAAAAAGAACAGACTAATTGAACATGAGGATGGAGCCTTATGTGCCACAATTGAGAAAGCTAGAGTACAATCTTCCAAAAGGTATGGCTACAATTGTTCCACATAAAATACGATGAGTATGCCTAATGCACATCCATATCGAGTATGAACAATATACACATGTTCATAGCCATTGTTCCAGAAGTGACATGGACATGGGCAGTGAACCGTCACAAACATCAGCACAACGACAATGTCGAAGGTAAGGATTCATAGATTACGCTCTTGCTATGTTTACGAAACAAATATCCACAATTATTTATTCTGCTATGCCATGGTAAAAATGTTTATGTCGTTTACACCACATGTTTTTTAGTTCACAAGAACTATCGACAAGTAGAAGTGAAACCTCTAATCCAAGGTCCAGAGACTAAGAGGTATAGTTACAAAAACTCTGATCTGCATACGTTGTCCAATTTTTGCATATATTGTAGCTTGTCATATTTTAGAATATGCTTGCATGTAAGAATGTCAAGTCATATATTTTGTCTATTGCTTGTTGAAATAGATATAAACAACATCTCTTTTAACTTGAACCAGGGTTTGTTGAGCTCCAACTATATTCCATGGCTGAGAATGTTTTTCCCATAGTTGATGTGTTTCTATCGCTTTATAATTATCAGACTAAGTGTTGTTGTGTGAGGCATACAGTTCTTTGCTCCATTTCTTTTTCCTCTTCTATACTTACCTGTTTTTCCTTTTCTTCTTCCCATCTATTATCCGTTTCTGGTTCTATACTTAGTCGCATATCTATGCTCGCGGGTTCCCTAGGTGGCAGAGTGAGAAATTCTATGTCCATCTATATCTTCACATCATGAGTCCGACCGACTGTCGTTCGTTTTCATACTTAGCCAATTTTATGGTTGCGGGTTCCTGTGTAGGCACCATCGAACTCTCATGCCCCGTGTTTGGGGTATACATCTAGCACCCAAAACTTCGGTGATATACAATTCGACCCCAGACTCCTCGAACTCCCAAGCCTCACTCTACCTACAATGACTCTGTTTGAATGCTTGCATATAAGTGTGCCAAGTCATATATTTTGTTTATTGCTTGTTGAGATAGATATAAACAAAATCTATTTTATCTTGAACCAGGGTCTGTTGAGTTCCAATTATATTCCATGGCGAAAATGTTTTTCCCATAGTTGATTTGTTTATATGGCTTGATAATTATCAGACTAAGTGTTGTTGTGTGAGGCATACAGTTCTTTGCTCCCTTTATTTTTCCTCTTCTATACTTACCCGTTCTTCCCTTTTCTTCTTTCCCTCTATTATCTGTTTCTGGTTCTATACTTAGTTGCATATTTATGCTCACGGGTTCCTGGGGTGGCGGAGTGAGAAATTATATATCCATCTATATCTTAACATCACTCATCCGACTGACCTCCATTCGTTTCCATACTTAGCCAATTTTATGCCCACGGGTTCTCGTGTAGGTGCTATCGAACTCTCATGCCCACTGTTCGGGTATACATCTTGCATCCAAAACTTCGGTGATCTACAATTCGACCCTGGACTCCTCGAACTCGCAAGCCTCCCTCTGCCTACGATAAATCCATTTGAATGCCTCGCCTTTCCATACTTAAGATCAAGTGTTGTTGTGTGACGCATAAAGTTCTTTGCTCCCTTTATTTTTCCTCTTCTATACTTGCCCATTTTTCCCTTTTCTTCTTCCCCTCTATTATCCGTTTCAGCTTCCATACATAGTCGCATGTCTATGCTCGCAGGTTCTTGGGGTTGTAGACTCATAAATTCTATATCCATCTATATATTCACATCACGAGTCCAACTGACCGTTGTTCGTTTCCATTCTTAGCCAATTTTATGCTCGTGAGTTCCTGGCTAGGCCCTATCTAACTCTCATGCCCCGTGTTCGGAGTATACATCTTGCAGACAAAACTTCGGTGATCTATAATTCGACCCCGAGCTCCTTGACTTCGCAAGCCTCACTCTACCTACGAGGTTGTTGAAATAGATATAAACAACATCTCTTTGGACTTCAACCAGGGTTTGTTGAGCTCCAGCTATATTTCATGGTTGAGAATGTTTTTCCCATAGTTGATGTGTTTCTATCGCTTGAAAATTTTTAGACAAAGTGTTCTTGTGTGAGGCATAAAGTTCTTTGCTCCCTTTCTTTTTCCTCTTCTATACTTAGTCACATTTCTATGCTCGTGGGTTCCCAGGTGGTGGACTGAAAAATTCTATATCCATCTATATCTTGACATCACGAGTCTGACCGACCGTCGTTTGTTTCCTTACTTAGCCAATTTTATGGCCACGAGTTCTCGAGTAGGCGTTTTTGAACTCCCATGCCCCGTGTTCGGAGTATACATCTTGCACCCAAAACTTGGGTGATCTACAATTCAACCATAGACTACTCAAATTCGCAAGCCTCACTCTACCTACGATGACTTCGTCTAAGCCCCGCCTTTCCATACTTAGTCGTTTCTTCAAATTTTCGTGGGTTCACGGACTCCCAGGTTCACAAAAGTATCAAAGCATTTTTCTCTCCCCTCCATCCTTGCCACCTTCGCCCCTTCCCAATGCATATTAATTATGCTTTTACTAATGACAACTCACCACAGATGTTCGAAAATATTGGCATTAATAAGCGGAAAGCTCGAGGACATCTCCCATTAAAATGCATTAATGGGAGAATATTATGGAATCTTATTAGTTTCTTTCTGTCAATATTGAATTGACAAAAAATTGTTGGTTATTTTAGTTTTTTTAAGGCATCATCCTAGTAAGAATGCAATATTGTGCTAGCCCACTGTCATCTACAAAGGTGTTGACATGATGCCCTCCTTTAGTATTGTGCATATATTACAGCTTCACATATTTGAGAGTATGCTTGCATATGAAAATATTGATCCACCCTTCAAATTTGAACATGGTTTGCATTTGGGCCACAAAAAATACTAATAAAATAAAATAACATGAACAATGTTTAAGTAAATATAAACAAATTATCTTCTAACTTGAACCTGATTTTGTCGAGGTCCAGGTATATTACATAGCTGACAATGTTTTTCCCATAGTTAATGTTAATGACAGCCAATTCCCAGATTCGCGCTATTGAACTCTCATGCCCCTTGTTCCGCGATAGACATCTTGCACCCAAAACTTCCGTTATCTACAATTCGACCCTAGACTCCTCGAACTCGCAAGCTTAACTCTACCTATGATGAGTTTGTCTGCGTCCGTCTGACCACCCCGCCTTTTCATACTTAGTCAATTTCTCTGCCACCTTCGCACACTTTCCCAATGCAAATTGATAACGCTTTTATTAGTGACAATTCACCACATAGGTTCGAAAAGATTGGCATTAATGAGCGAAAAGTTGGAGGACATCTCCCATTAAAATGCATTAAACAAAGATTTATGGGAGATTATATTACCATCCTCTAGAGTTCATTCTAAATACTATCACACAATTACTGCCACATGTAGCAATATAAGCAAATCTTCATCAAAACATTAGCTTTTCTCACAGGCACCCCACGTGCACCCCAGTTGCCTGAAGTGAGCGATATTTCGATCCATCAACTAAACCTCCCTATTATAGAATTGGCACAGGTCAATATTATGGCATCTGATTTTATTTTTTGTGTGTGTGGATCTTGAGCTTGGAAAAATTGTTATTTACTTTAGCTTTTTGAAGGCATTGTACCCTGCCTTTCCATACTTAGTCGATTCTTCACCTCCTGTTGTCATAGATTCGTGGGTTCTCGGGCTCCCAGGTTCACAAAAGTTTCGAAGCAGTTTTCACTTCCGTCCATCCCCGCCACCTTCGCATGCTTCCCAATGCACATTAATTATCCCTTTATTAGTGACAACCCACCAGACACATCGAAAAGATTGGCATTAATAAGCGAAAAGGTCGAGGACATCTCCCATTAAAACGCATTGAACTAAGATTTACGGGAGATTATATTATGATGTTCCAGTGTTCATTTTAAATACTATCATGAGCAAAGGAACGTTCTCATCATGTTATCACTGCAGCTCGACAACATTTATGTGTAGATACCCTGAATATTTTCGGGCGCGAGGACCAGAGTTTTCAGTGGTCCAGAGCTTATGACTACTACTCGTCCCCTTATGCCCATAAGAAAGTTATCTGGACATCTGGAATTGCAGGAGCAGGCTGTGTCCTCGAATTTTTTGACTGTAAGGAGTTGGTCACCTGCTGTGCCAAAAACTATATTCTGAACCAACGGATTATCCAGTTGCAAAACCATTCCCGAGTCTTCCTATCACCTCAAGTATTTCGAAAGATGTTAAGAATTCCCAACCCAACGCCTACTTTCAAGGGCAAGAACTGTAGAGAGTTCTTAAAGAAGCATGATAATGAATTGGACCTCTTGCCGAAGTTCTTAGAGAACCCAACGACCACTCCCAGGGACATGACCAGATTACAGGTTAGTGCATTTAAAAACCCTTTCCAGGAAATTGCATGGCTTTTCATAAGGATAACGGGACAAGAAGTACAACCAACATCTCTCGAATGATTCTGTATATTTTATATTTTACAGTCAAGGAACAAGCCATCTTCCATTGGGGCAAGTTGATTTCCATTGAAATCTCTTCCCAGTTATTGCAATACACAAGACATAAGAAATTATTTATGTCATCTTATTTAATTTTCGCGTTTGCGAATTGCTGTCCATTCCCTAGACTATCTATGTGTAAGAAGGTAAATTGTGAATTTGACCCAGTAACATTCTCTACCAGATATTATGGAGACACAACGCTTCCCAACATTTTTATGAAGTATTTAATGATTTTGTTTCAGTTTTTAAAGCATTGATATTTGGAAAGTATTTTCCCTGGTTGTTTGACCAGGTGACCAAGTTCCTGGATAGGAAGGGAACACTAGAAGAAATGGAGAACTATAATGTTATAAGGATTTTTGGGTCCAAACAAAATCCTTGCTTCCTTCCATGTCACATATCTGGTGCAATGTTTTTTGTTGAAATAGCAAGGCAGTACACCTACTGGTTGCATTTTTCCCATGAAAAAAGAAAAAGTCAATTCATCTCTCTGCCTTGGAAAGTTAGGGATTTCATGGTCGGGAATATGAACAAGATTGATGGTTTTGCAGGCCACTTCCACAGCTTCAATTTGTAATGTGCTGAAAAAGTAAAAGGGTTTGACCCTGATGGTATTTTTGTAGAACACCTATTGGCTGTCAGTTTCAACAGTTCTTTCACTGACACTATCCTGAATGAAGACGTAGATAACGCCTCAGGAAGTCCTGCTCATGACACCATAAACCTCGAGACAATACTTAGTACCAATGATTCATACAAGCATAAACAAAAAGGCCCGAGTGAAAAAAGTGCCCAATCCCCGACCGCCACACCCAAGACCACAACATCTCGGAGCAGTACTCCAATGACCTACCCAAGCAAGAAAGTCACACACGGTTCTTCAGGCGGAGGAGGAGATAATAACCCTCCCTCCGAAAAAATTGAAAGTTCTCACAAACTTCCTGCAAGCAAAAAACGGAAATAGTCCAAGAACAGGAGGGACCGAGGGGAGAAATTGATATCCACGATATCTCCCTCGAAGATATGGAACTAAAAATTGACCTTGACAAAATGTTCCCCGACGAAGACGAACTAGAGATCACTGCTCCACATAATCATGAGATGGAAATAATTGGCATCGATACATTGGATGAAGAAGAGTCTTTTGCATTTCAGAGCGTTGTTTTTGACAACGAATCCAAAAAACTGGTTATTGAAAAGAGAGATGTAAAGAATAAGAAAGATAAATCTTGTTCAGAGATCAATCTATGCAACATGCACCCTTCCTAGATATCCCAAATACACCGAGCAACTGGAGATGCTCTAGACAACTCTATTAGCGGCCTTGAAGCGAAAAATGTCATGTTAAAGGAGCGAATCAAAGAATTGGAGGGAGCTCTAATGCCTCTTCCACTGTTTGCTACTCCTTTGGCAATGATCGGGCCCACTGCACCTGCGAAAAAGTTAAAATGATCAACAAGACTTCTCACATCAGCCCGAGGCTATGTGGAAAAGAATATAAAGAGAAAAATTGAATTAATAACAGAAGCTTGGGAGATGTTAAAGAGTATGGTCTCTTTTGGAACAAGAGCACATGCTTTTCATGAGTATCTGCAAGTAGATCTCAAGAATGAGCAAGGTTTCTACCTCGAAGCAGTTGTACCATTTGGTGTTAACGTTAATGGTATGACAGAATTAAGAAGAAGACATGAGGATCTCCCTTCCCCAGATCGAATAGACCAACTAAGCGCATGCTGGAAAGAAAAGGTAAAAAACCTGGATGGTATCGTTCAAGCATGTAGCCAGGCCATATCTAAAAGAGACAAACTATTCAAGAAGCTAACTGAGATAGATCCAGCTGGCAACACCAATGAAGTCCAAGACCCGAAATTGATATTCAACTCGTTGTTTTTAACCAAGCAAGCATTTGATGATCAAGTTCATATCTATAAAAGACTGTCATTTGAAAATTTCCATGGCATTCTTGAATATGGTGAAGATGACGTGAAAAACTAGCTAGTCAGTTATTCGATAAAAAACCAAGATATTCAAGAAGCATTGCACAACCTCTGTATTGATCTAAGGGACTTGGAAAGTGAATTCTTCAATATAAAAATCCAGCATGAAATCAACGTGCCGCCCATGAGGAGCTACATCGAAGAGTGGTTCAAAAAGGTTGTCGACCAGATTACCAATGAAGGGAAAAGGACGCTTCACACGGTTTCCATAACCGTCAAGGAAAACCATAAAAGGACATCAACGAGAAAATGACAGGGCATGGGACACCATCATAGTAAGTTGATACTGATCACATTTTTCTGTCTTTGTCAATGTCTTCATCCAGTTACTCTAACAAAGCTTTAACCGAGGACTGACAATTTTCTTTTTCTTCTTGCCAGGTCTTGTTGTTTTCCATCGCCGACTTTCTTCTTTCTACAAACTTCATTCTTGTACATCTTTTCTTTGTAGTCTGCGAGAGCCCCAATCCTAGTCATTATGGAAAACACATTTATATTTCACAGAATATGTACTGAACTATATATTTTTTTACAAATTCCAAGACAACTATTTTGAGAAATATTCTTAAATGTATTTTGTAACCCATTTTTTTGAATATAAATATTTGAGGTTGTTCTATGGTGATCTTCAATGTTTGGTGTTGTTATTTGAATTTTGTATTTCTTTTTAAAATTAGCTCATTTCCCTGTACATGTTGCGATCATGTTCCTGTTTAATATTGTGCATATATTGCAACTTCCTATATTTCAGAATATGCTTCCATATACAAAATGTTAAGTCATATATTTTTTCTCTATTGCTTATGGGTTTGAGCAAAATTTGTGAGCCCAAAACACCCTTCAAATTTGAACATGGTTTACATTTGGACCACAAATAATCGATTAAGATACATTAATATGAATACATTTTAAATAAATATAAACAAAATCTCTTTAAACTTGAACCCGACTTTCTCAAGCTCCTAGATTGGTCGCGGGTTCCCCGGTTAGCGGACTGCTAGATCCTCATCTCCATCTATATTTTCACATCATGAGCTCAACCGACCATCGTCCCTTTCAACACTTGGCCAATTATCTCACCGCGGGGTCCCGACTTAGCGCTATCGAATTCTTATGCCCCCTGTTCTGTGATATACATCTTGCACCCAACACTTCTGTAATATACATTTTGCACCCAAACACTTATGTGATATACATTTTGCACCCAACACTTCCGTGATATACATTTTGCACCCAACACTTTCGTGATTTACAATTCAGCCCCGGACTCCTGGAACTAGCAAGCTTCACTATACCCGAGTTCACAAAAGTTTCAAAACATTTATTGCTCTTTTCACTCCCCGCCACAATCCCACCCTTCTCAATGCACATTCATTATGCTTTTACTAGCGACAACTCAACACACAGGTTCGCTTATTGGAATTAATAAGCAAAAAACACATTCAACAACGATTTACGGGAGTTCGACCGACCCCCGGGTTGGCGCTATTATAAATCTTGCACCCAAAACTTCCGTCATCTACAATTTCACGATATACATCTTGCATCGAAAACTTCTGTGGTCTACAATTCCTCCACAAATTGGAACATGGTTAACATTTGGACCACAAATAATCTATTAAGATTCATTGATATGAATACATTTTAAATAAATATAAACAAAATCTCTTTAAACGTGAACCTGACTTTCTCAAGCTCCTGGATTGGTCACTGCCGTCCCTTTCAACACTTAACCAATTATCTCACCACGGGGTCCCGACTTAGCGCTATCGAATTCTTATGCCCCTTGTTCCATGATATACATCTTGCACACAACACTTTCGTGATATACATTTGCACCCAACACTTTCGTGATTTACAATTCGACCCCAGACTCCTGGAACTCGCAAGCTTCACTATACCCGGGTTCACAAAAGTTTCAAGCATTTATCACTCTCTTCAATTCCCGCCACATTCCCGCCCTTCCCAATGCACATTCATTATGCTTTTACTAGCGTCAACTCAACACACAGGTTCACTTATTGGCATTACTAAGCAAAAAACACATTCAACCGCGATTTACGGGAGTCCGACCGACTGCCGTTGCTTTTCATACCTAGCTAATTCTATGGCCATCGGTTCCCGGGTTGGCGCAACTGACCTCTCATTCCCCGTGTTCTGTGATATACATCTTGCACCCAAAACTTCCATGATCTACAATTCCATACTTAGCCAACTTTATGGCTGCAACCTTCACTATTCTCGGATTCACAAAAGTTTCAAACCATTTATCACTCTCTTCAATCTCCGCCACATTCCCGTCCTTCCCAATGCACATTCATTATGCTTTTACTAGCGACAACTCAGCACGCAGGTTTGCTTATTGGTATTAATAAGCAAAAAAAACATTCAACCGCGATTTACGAGAGTCCGACCGACCACCGTTGATTTTCATACCTAGCCAATTCTATGGCCGCCGGTTCCCGGGTTGGTGTAGCTGAACTCTCCTTCCCTGTGTTCCGTGATATACATCTTGCACCCAAAACTTCGGTGATCTACAATTCCATACTCATCCAACTTTATGGTCGCCGGTCCCCGAGTTGGCACTATTATAAATCTTGCACCCAAAACTTTCGTCATCTACAATTCTATGATGTACATCTTGCACTGAAAACTTCCATGGTTTACAATTCCTCCAGCTCGCAAGCTTCACTCTACCCAAGTTCACAAATGTTTCAAAGAATTTATCGCTCCCTTCCATCCCTGCTACCTTCACGCCCTTCCTAATGCACATTGATTATGCTTTTACTAGTGACAACTCAACACACATTTTCGAAAAAAATTGACACTAATAAGCGAAAACCTTGAGGACATCTCCCATTAATACGCATTAAACCACAATTTACGGGAGCCCGATCGACCGCCCTTCTTTTCCATACTTACCCAATTTTATGGCCCTGAGTTCTCGGCTTGGTGCTATCGAACTCTCATTCCCCATGTTCCGTGATATACATCTTGCACCCAAAACTTCTATGCTCTACAATTCCACCTCGCACTCGAACTCACAAGCTTCAGTCTATCCGATTTCATAAAAAGTTTCAAAACATTTATCGCTCCCTTCCATCCCTGCCACCTTCACGCCCTTCCCAATGCACATTAATTATTCTTTGCTTAGTGACAACTCACCACACAAGTTCGAAAGGATTGACAATGCAGATTAATTATGCTTTGATCACTGATTAATAAGCGAATACCCCGAGAACATCTCCCATTAAAACACATTAAACTGCGATTTACGTCATATTATATTATCATATATTTTCTTCATATGTTACGTTTCATATTACTTTATGAGAAGATTCCATTTCATACTAATTATTTTCTTCCTACCATCTATTCCTTGGTAGATTTTTTTTCAATAACTCTACAGTAAGATATAGGTTATACCTTAAATTACTATTCAATGTAATCTCAATATACCTTTTAATATTTTCAATTTTCTTATCATTTCATTTCTAAAAAAAAATTGAACATAACTTTTTAATATTTTTTAAACATCTATTCTAATTACCCTTTTGTTAATTTATGTTTTTTTAACAATATTTCTCCACTCTCCCCATTTCCCAAAAATCATCATCATGAATAATTATAAGCTGCCAACTATCATTTTCATTCCTAAATCTACTGCCAACTATCATTTTCATTCCTAAATCTACTTAAAGACTAATCTACCACACAACTCTTGTTTGTATTTGATATTAATGTTTATATTTCCATAATATATAATGATGATATATTATTATTATTTATATTTAATATTAATGTTTATTATATAAATTGAATTGAAATCCATCACGTAATTCAACCTATAATTTAAATTAAAATAGTTGAGTGTGTATCGACTAACCGACACTATGTATTGACAACTAACCATATCCAAATCAATTACGATATAAAACGGTATCGATGTGCTTTTCGGCAGGGACATTGCAGTTGCCACTGCAGTGGCACTCCTTATTATCATTATCAAGACCTACCTGTGAACTACCACGGTGGGAAGAAGCAAATGTGCATAAGGCAGAGGCAGAGGCAGAATCATGGGAGACGATTGGATTGCAGTGGACAAGTTCGAACACTTGGCCATGTGTTTCTTCATAGTCATTATGTGTGTTTACACAATAAGGCTTTCCTTCACTCCGTCCAAGCTTCTCTACAGATGTGCTACCCCTGTGGGATGCATTCTCTCTCTTACCATAGGGGCTGTCAAGGAGTTGGGAGATCAAATGGGTCTCTGGCCTTCTGCTGGAGGTTCTCTCAAGGATGGACTGGCCGATGTAGGAGGTGTTCTTCTTGCTGCGACTCTCTTGCATTTTTTGAAACCTAGAAGGCCTCAGCCAATGCACGACGAGGCCCTTGAACTTCAGGGGTCCATGGCAGTCTGAGAGCTCAAAGATCGAGTGTCAATACAGCGAACCCATCTTCAGATTCTCGTTTTATTGTATCAAACAGTATCTGAAAGGCTTCTGATGCAAAAGTTGGGTCTAGGCCACAATCAAATGTCGCCGTTCTGGGGTATGTTTAAAGTTACCTCTTAACTCACTTTTCATCAGCTTTTGTTATTCACAATAAAATCCACGAGCTGTCAGTGCAGACCTCTTACGCCACAATGAAATTGCGGGTGCTGATCAAAATAAAAACTGTTATCTGTACAGCCCACTTTTTTACTGGAGAAGGTACATAATACCTTACACTATCAACTGCACAGTTAGATGGCCTTTGGCTAGCCCACATAGGGTAGCTATTTCATAGAATGTGGGTGCAGATCAAAATAAAAAAATGGTTATATGTAAACCTCACTTTTTGACTGGAGAAGGTGCATAATACCTTATAATATCAACTTTACAATTAGATGACGTTTGGCTACCCCACATAGGGTAGCTATTCCATAGAATGTGGGTGCAGATCAAAATTGAAAAAAAATGTTATGTGTAAACCCCTCTTTTGACTGGAGAAGCTACATAACTCCTTACGTATGTTTCTAATAATGGCTGCATGCTAGGCTGTATTCCCCCTCCTGCCTGCATGATCTGCCTGCCTCATGTCACTATCCACTGCCATGTGGTGGCCTTGAATGGCGACAGATGGTGGTATGGCAGATGACATCGCCTCCTGAACACCTCATCCAGGTGAAAGGAAGATCATTCTTAGTTTCAGAGGATTTTTGTTTTTTATTTTTTCAATCGGGGAAATTGGCACATCTGCATCCAAAAGTAATAGGCATCATTTGTATGCATCTATAACAAGAAAAACGAACCTTTCCAGTTTCTGCATAACATGTACCACACTATTTGGAAAATTCGATCTTATAGATGTATCAAGGTTTGGCTAAGAGGCACTGCCAAAAACACGTGAAATAATTGGAGACTGCAATGTTTGCATTTTTTCTTGGCTAATAGGGCCTTTGTGCTGGATTCTAGGTGCAAGAAAAGGTCAGCTCAATTGTCACCTTCCATTGCTACAGGCAGTGTGTAGCATATGATAGGTAATTAAACTACTGGTCATTGAATTATAAAGCATACAAGTCATACAGTAGTGCAATTCAAAATTGATCTAACTTAAACATGGAAATAATTGCAATGTGTACATGGAACTTAAACATTATAAAGACTCAAATTACATCTAGGATGTCATATGAATGTTTTCCACAGGAATTTCCTTAGTGGAGCTTTCAAAGTCCTATACCATGTTTATTATAAATCACTAGAGTGTATTTTATGGCCTCGTGCACTTTTGAAATATAATACAGGGGTGAAATTTTTTAGACATTCGCTAGCTTTACCTACAAATTCTTCTATAATATATTATAAGATTTTTTCATCATAGCATATCACAGAATGCTTCATATTATGTTATCCAAAATCCGCAGCAAGTGATACTTTTTCAACTGTCATGTGGCTTGGTACTGCTTAGATGTTATTGTAAAATTTCCAACCCTAGATGACTGCTGTCCTTACGATTTCAATTAAACTAAAAAATTGCTGAATTTAATTAATGGAGAAATTAAATTGTGGACCATAGCATCAATCACACAATAGCTGGGAAATTAAATAGCGGAAGCAAAAAACTGTTTCAAACATACACAGGTAATTTCTCCTTCAAATATAAGCTTTTCATTCCTTTGAAAGTTTACAAGATAACCTCCACGTTCTGCTTAAAACCAGCAGCTGCACTGTTAATAAATCACGCTGAAACTGAGCTGTAAGGCCTACCTGAGAGGTATGGCTTGCTGGAAAAACAGAAAAAAACAAAAGCCTTCTGTATGGCCCTGTACGTGCTAGATTTTGTAGTGCACCCAAACTCGGTGTACACACACCTCAGGTCTGGTCTAGGTTCTCAACAGTATACACAAAAATACATTTTGAACTGTGAACATAAACACATTGAGATGCCTAACTACTTAGCACAATACAACCAGCAATTAGATCATACAGAAGTACACAGGAATTTAACTCAAATTCTTCATTGAATCATTACACAGTATTTGGGCTCCCGTACCATGGAAAATGGTCCTTTTCTCACACAATAGAAAATGCCAAATACTTAAAAAGTCACTACAGAAACCCTCCTTTGTTTCTGTGCCCAAACCTGGTCAACTTAGCTGACTGTAACAACCCTTTCTCCTTTGACTTGGCTGGCTGCAACAGTTCTGTTCCAGCCCTCCTTTGCTGCCCCAAAACTTCCCCAATGGCTGACCTTGCTGCTGACTGTTTAGGCTGTCATATCAGCCCTAAACCTGTCCTCAAGGCTGTCCATAACCTTGTTGCTGTGCCAGTGCTTTCCAGCCCTCAAATTGCTGTCCAAAAGCCACTCCAGAAGACTGCTGTCGCACACCTGTAACAACCTTCTTTCTCTGCTGTTCCAGGCCTCTACAAGTGCTATTGCATACCTGTAACAGCCTTCTTATCTGCCCAGAACTTTCCAGAACTGTCCCAGCAGACCTTGGTCCCCCTACGACAGCCCTACGGACCTGTGGGTAACCTCTTCCTCTAGGCTGAACCTCCAAAACTAGGTGGCTGCCCTTTCTCCTTGCTGTGGCTGCCTTCCTTCACCTGGCCGAGTCACCCAAGCAGCTGTGGCCACCTTCCTTTGCTGCGGCTGGGGTCTTCTTAGGCTGTGGCTGCCCTCCTAGCAAGGCCGAGCCCTCCCACAGCTTGCTGCCACCTTTCCTATGTTGGCTGAACCCCTCCTCTGTCCTCAACAGATCCGCAGCAGGGATAGTAAGGCTACTGCCCTACTCGGCCCTCCTCCTCCTTTGGTACCTGCCCAAAACAATCATAAAGACAACAGATCTGATGCCAAACATCCTTTCCATGGCTGGACAGAGGTCAACACACTTATCACTCCCAGAAGAATGTCACGATAATCCTTATGTTTCAACTTTGCAATTGATCTCCTTTTATACAATCTTAATGTTGAGTGTGAGAAGCCCTTAAACAACTCAACATTAAATTAGAATATTTTATTCCTCTATGTGGGTGTGAAACCCCAACA
>JASDQU010010577.1:153847-165281 GCA_032191745.1 Picea mariana | reverse complement strand
ATTCTTGGCAAGGATGAGATCAATCCTTGTCTTCCACGCTCTGAAGTTAGAAGCTCCATCTAACTTGTTCTTTGACTTCATAGAGTAAGTCATGGCTGCTTTGACTTGGTCAACCCTAGATTTGACCAAAAGCTCAAACTTCACGTCTTGGCTTTCTGAGAGTACCAGGAGATGCACTAGGCTAGGGCGCACTGATCTATCCGGAGATTAGGTCAATCCCTTCAATTAAGGTGCCTCAACAAAAGGATTAGGGTTTCTGCAACTGCACCTGCTAGTAACCCTAGCAGCAGTGCTATGGTGACTGCTCCTGCTAGAAACCCTAGCGACAGTTCTTCAACAAGATTAATATCCTTATGGCTATGTTTCCTTCTAGCGGTTATATTGAATGAAGGAGGTGTGGGCCCATAACCTGTTAGAATATAATGGATGTGCTCGTTTTACCATTGACAATACTATTGTCACCCAACCATAGGCCGAAGCCACCCTCCGAGCACTTTAACCTTGACAGAGAATCATTCTGGAAGCAAACCGTAGGCTAGATAGCCAAACAAAGGGTAGCGCACCTTTCCCCAAGGATAGCGCATCAACAAGAGCTGATCAGATAGTCCAAACCCTAACCAAGAGATAGTCCAAGCCAAACGTGATTTGCTAGCTGCAGCAGCTGCAATGGCAGCTCTCCTCAAACCTGCGCACAAGTTGTTGCTCTGCAATTCTGAGACTGCCTGCCAGAATGAGAACTAGCCTACTGTATTTATACTGATTCTGGCTAACTGCTTGGGCCGACTTCTCATTCTGGGTATCTGTTTGTTCAGTATATATTAATTCTTCTAATAACCTAATATAAATTATCCTCTTGAGCCGACATGTCTTCTAGGGTTATTAGCAAACTCATTAGGGTTTCTTCTTGCTTTCCGGAGTATTCTATTCTCGTCAGGTTTACACGTGGAGGTAAATACCTCCCGCAGCTACCATAATATCAACAATGTCAAACCTCCAAAGGCTAGGAGAGGGCCTCCCAAGGCCACGTGGCAGCATCTCAAGGTGTAAGGATGGAAAAGAGTGCATCTCATCGTCCATGGCCAAGCTCTATCAACAATCGTGCACCAAGTGTCATCAAACCCCATCATCGTAAAACCTTAAAAGGAGACATCATCATCAAAAGGATGCCAAAGTCAATGGTCTAGGGTGTTGCGTCCAAGGTGGAGGAAGTTGCATCTTATCTTTGAATGGTGTCTGGTTGTTAGCTACTGCAGCGTCCTCCATCAAGTGAGTAATAAGCCCTAGGGGTACACTGTCCAGCATGTGGGATTTCAACCCATATGTGTGCCATCATGACCAAATATTGTAAAATCAATCCCATCGTCCAAGGTTTTGAGGATGTGAGAGCTCGTGTCGGAAGGTGGCAAGTCACTGGATGACTCATTGCTCTGCATCACACGTGCCAAAGTCACGCAATAAGGGAAAAACGTCCTAGGTGAAAGCCTAGGACATCCCTCAAAGAACCATGTCAGGGCGACCCAAAACAAAGCAAAATATAAGACAAGGTAAACCATTGTTCATAAGAGATATTAGTCCTTAAATCATGTAAAGTAAGCTATTACTTAAAATATAAGCCATGTAAACAATTCACCTCAGTATCCCCTTCAGGCATCGCATTGGCCTGGGACCTCATGTGAGTTGGCAAGTTTCAATGTGGGAGGGCCTTCATCCAACCCTATTAGGTGTGCCAACCAAGACAACAAACAAAAGACCTGGGTAGAGGGATAGGTCCCGAGGGAAACAATGAAAGAAAGAAACTCTTCAAGAATAATGTGATAGTGGTATGAATTTGGGATTACTTCTTGGCTTATGGTGTCAATAAATCCATTTCTATGAGCACCTTTGTAGAGGGAGCGCTTGATGCTTGAGATACCCTTTCCTCGATACTTTTTTCTTTATGAACCCCTTAATTACCTTTTGATACCCATTTTTATTTTGCAAGTCCCCTTTACAAGTTTCAAGCTTTATTCTTTCATTTTCTTACTGGGCTATGGTCATGTTTATGATTGTCATTCAGTGCATCGGGACAAGGGTCGATTATCATTCGAAGGGGCAGAGCTCAAGTTGGCATGTGGCTTTGATAGGTGGCCTTTTCTAAAATTGGCCTCCTAAGGAAAATAATAAAATAACAATTACGAATTTTCAAAGGGAACGAAATAAAACTACTTTTTTAATTGTATTTTTGACTTATTTCCTTGTAGGTTTACTTAAATTTCAAGTGGGATCTGACATACTTAAGATCGAGACCGACCACCACATCCTATGATCAAACTAGATTTTCCAACGTTTCCATCTACAACAACCGAAGATGAAGTTGCATCTCATTTTCTGATGCCCCATCTACTACAAGATCAGAGACCACTATTGTTGCCTATTTTGATATTTGGGAGGCTCCCTCTCCACTTTCTTTTGTTACACATTTCAGTCTTTGTATGTGTCATCTCAATGAGATCTCTTAGGAGGATCACCTCCTATTTCTTGGTTGTTCCATCCAATTAGGGCAATAGGAATCAAGCAAAGACCCTTGATACTTCAAGAGTTGAATCGATAAGGCATTTTGTCTCCTCTTCACCTCTCTCTCAAGGTTATTGATTGACCTCTAGACCCATGAGACACCACAATTCCAAGTTACAAGATGCGTAGTACTAAAGCAATAAATGAACCAATGTTAGGCAGATCCAAAGTCAAGCTCCCATCACCCAAGACACTACTCTCCAAGTTCAATTGAGTAGCCAAGTTTTTATCAAAAGATTCTTATCCACGATCTTGGATGGTAGGAGAGCTAGACTCCCTTACTTCTGTGTTCCCCCCAAGATCATACAATGGAGGACCATTAGCCCGAATTACTCCTCAACAGATATTATCCACCAGTGCATTGACCCTATTATAGTGATCGATGCCTCCAATGGTAAGCTCGTCTCTCGATCTTTTCACTCGTCCTTGGTTGTCGCCTCTAATGGGCCCTAACATCCTTTCTCTCCTTTATTCAGCACCAAGATTTCAATCTTTAGAATCACTAATTTACTTGTGCCCACTCGTATAGCTTCTTTGGCTAGATATTTAGCTCTTAGATAGACACTCGATCCTTTATCTATCTACTTTCAGTCTTTATCTTAGACTTGCCTTTGCTCTCCCACATTCTACCTACACTAATTGTACCTTTTAGTCCCATTGACCTACTTTTGTAATCATTTGTTGGACATGAATAAAATTATCTTACCTTATTCTTAGCAGGCCTTTGTTGGACAACCTTTACAGTCCTTAGGTCTCTATAAGAGCCAACACAAGTAATTTTTGAAGATACATTAGTTAGAAATCCCGCCAAATACTATTTGTACAAACATGTGATGCTTTCAACCATTTACTTGAATATTAATGTAAGTGGATCAACAATGATTATGTTGAAAGATCATGGTAATAGCCATCAATTGCGTCGAAAACTCGAGATAGAGAATGGCCACTTTCTTAAAGCCTAACAAGCCAATTCCAACCACAATGCTCATGGATTAATTATTTGCAAATCCAAAGATCTCAGTTACGACATTCACATCCAAACTTTGAACCAATGTTATCAAAACATGATCGGTTGACCCCAAAAACTTGAACTAGACCCGAACTGAACAAAAAATTGAACCACAAAATTGATCGACCAAAAAATACTTAAAATATTCAAATTTAAAAAAAAAAACATATATATTCATCTGCATCCATATGAATCCAAACCAATATACACAAATATGCAAAGTTTCTCATGTATATAGCAAGCGTGCATATAACCAAAATAGCACCAAGTGCAATCCATCTCTAAACCAAAATACATCAACAAAGAGGCTTTAAATGGCCTCTAGAGTCCAAAAAAATCATGCTACAACAAATAACTACACATCATCAAAATCATTGCCTATATTGGGATCCTTATCATTAGTATCACCCTATAAGCATTAAAATAAGATAGAAAAAGCTTAACATGCCTAATCAGTGATTTTCCTTGAGTGAAGGGTACATTTTTACTAGGGTCGTGACAGAGGAGTTCGACAATCAATGCCACCGACATCGAGGTACATAGAGGGCTTCGTACTCTTAATTAAATGTCAGTTCCATACCCTCATACATGATAGAATCCAATGGAATCGTTGCAATCCTACTAATCCTTAAATCCTAAAAAATGTTAAGTTTGTTGAATTTTGAATGGGATCTAAAATTCTACTTCTCCATATGAAGTCCAATGAGGTTGGAACCACTCTCAAACATCCTAAAACAATTAATGGTAATGTTAAAAATTTAAGTAAAAGAATGGAACATCAACTTTTACATTAAGAATTTAATATTACCATTCATTACTAGGATTAGGTTTTTTGCTCTCACATTTATTAGTTTATTTTTTTATTTTTATTTTAATTTGACTTCTAGTGGTCCCTAGCCATGGTCTTGCAAAATCGATATTGTTTTTTTTTTTAATTTGACTTTTAAAGATCCCTACCTGCGGTTGTACAGAACCAACCATTTCCAATTCGAAACCCTCAATCGGACCAGTACGGCCCCAAAACTGGTCAAACCGACTGGTTTTGTTGGTTTTGGTCCAGTTTTGATAATAATGCTTTGCATCGTAAGTCACTACTTTCAAACAAAAACCAACAATTGTTGATACCTTAAGACTATGTATTCCTCAAGTGTTGCACACAGGTTGTTTAATCAATAAATCATTGCTAGTTGACAACACATTACATTGCCAATCTTTAGGGACTTACAAATATCAAGCTCGTATAATCATAGGAAAAACATATTATTCCTACATGAAAGTGATTTGGTTCACCACATGAGAACTAACTACCAACAAGACACCATGTGCTAAAACATTGAATCTATCAAGATCCAGTTACAGAAAGCTAGTTGTTGTTTTCCAACCAAATTATTGCATGGGAAAATGGTGTTTGAACTTTGCATTGTTACCAAGTCAAGTTCACATTGTTTCCATTCCTTTATGTTCAAAATTGTAGGCTACTCTAGTATTATTTTTTGGGGGGGAGGGAAATAAATAAGAGTGTTTTAACTTTTTTCATTAGTTAACAAGAGGTACTACATGGTTGGAAATCGAGTCAACTACATTGGCTTTTAACCTAGTTCTTGGCTCCATCCAAACAAAAATATTTCCAAAGGAGATCTAAATAAAAGTTTTTTTGAGAATTAAGATCAAAACTAACAAGGCTAGCACGAGCCCTCATTTCCAATTTACAATAAACAACCTTACTGGTTATTTTCTTGAGATTTAAGATCAAAACTAACAAGGYTGGCTCRAGCCCTCATTTCCAATTTACAATAAACAACCTTACCGGTTCTATCAAAGATACAAAAATATATTGCAAATGTCCTATTATTTGAAATAGTTGTAAACTAGAACCAAACAACTAAACAAGTTTYCCCTTCGTTATACTATGAATCAAAGACTAGAAAATGATTTAAAAAATAAAGCTTACATCTATCATCAAAGTTACTCAAGTGCTTAGGGATAGGCCTAAGMTTAACCTAAAATTTTTGTTGGTAGTGTTTATATCCTCCCAACACCCATAAGTATATTTATTCTCACTCTTGATAGAATGTATTCTATCACAATAAAGGATTGTTGTGATGTTCTCAATGGACCAAAGTAGGGTGATCATTTCATCCTCACTCCCTTGTTGATGCTCACCCTCCAAATTGGGATAGAACGACATTTGTTGCAAATGATTCTACGCAATCATCATTATGTCCATCACCATCTACCAACACCTATTTTCCTCCACCATTTTCATTTAGAGGACCTAAGATGACATGGTTATTTCTTCACCCGTCTCTTCATTGCTTCCTACATTTTCTTTAATGTAGCCCACAATAGTATCCTTTATAACGCAATGTGTATCAACGACAACATTAAAAAATGGATGGCAACCTCAAGTATTTTTGGGATTAGAGGGTGAAAACACCTAAAGGTCTTCATCTACAAGATTCCCCTATCTCCTCCTTTCCTCCTCTCCCTCGAGAGAGCTCTTCAACTTTTCCCTAATGGGAGACAGGATGATAAGCCTCATATGCCTATCAATGGACTGATATCTTCTCCAAGCAAGTAAATCCCATTTGTTGGATTTTAGGAATCGATTTTGGATGTCTTTCCCCCATCATAAACGAGAACCACTTGGTGGGACAAGCTTCTTCCTTCTGCTCTCTTCTAGATCATCTCGATGATAGAGCTCTCCTTCCATATCTCCCTTTTTTCCCTAATTGGATTTTGTATGTGAAATCTCAAAGAGGGAAGGAGCTTTTGTCCATTACTGAGTCACTATCCACCCCCATACTAACTCTTAGCCCCCACCTTGGAAAAGGACATTGTTGCAAAACCAAGGGGGTAATCTTATTCAATTCCACATAAACTTGTCACCAATTGTGTCTACCATCTTGACAAATAGTGACCCACTAAACATAGCAACTAAGAGAAGCTTTTATGAATGGGACACAAAGATCTTGCCATCGATCTACCATATTTCAACTCCTAAAACAATAATCAAGTGTGCTCGAATATGTCATTTAAGAGGACTTGTACATCCCTCTTTGAATTCTTCAATTTTTTGAGTTGTTCCACGTAATGATCAGATCATCTATATTAAAATCACAAACATCATCCTTTTTAATTTTTATGTACAAATTCAACTCTAATGGACTTATTTTTCAGCCATGCTTTGAATTGTTCAACAATCTTCACATACAAAGCTCTAGAGTCTAGGTGCATGTTTGAGTTCATGCAGTGCCTTTGTCCCTACACTGTGTTATCGCACAAACTATAGGTTGGGCAAAGCCCGACCCAATCCACGAGATGGCGATAATTGTGGGAGATTCTACCCACTGTCACCTCTGATAAACCCTCCCCTCACTTTAGTGAAGGAGAAATCCTACACAAGGGGGGAATCTCGGGTGACACTAGGGAGAAATGAGATGGAAAGTGAGGTTATGGAAGTGATACCCCTATAGGTCAAACTACTAAGTGTAAAATGGTTTGGGAACAAGTCCCAGAGATGGTTAATGGTTTCCAAGCGCTTGAGTACCTATGGAAGATAGTTGTACCTGCCCGAGACATAAGAAGAGACAAGTATACAAGCTCAAAGATCAAGTGGACAAGCAAGTTAAGCTTGTTGTCCCAAACTACAATAGTAAACAAGAGTATATATCAGCAAGGAATAAAGCTAATTACTGCAGATTTAATCACTCAAAGCATCAAAGATTTATTGAGAGATGAAGCATAAAACAAGTAGATTAGTTCCCAATACTTTAGCACAAACTTCAGTGGTATTAGAGGGTTGTTGTATGAAGTTTTCAAAGTATGTTTGTAACAGCCAAGTGGTTATAGCAAAGATTTGCTACAGCAGCAAGATTCAACCACGAGAACAAGCAAGTAATACAACAAAAAGTTCACAAATTAGCAGTAGAATGATAGTAATGGCTTACTAACGAATTTCCATGGTTGAAATGCAATTTAAATTCAAAGATATAGAGTAGTTTGTTGAAGCCCTAATGGCTGTAGCTTTAAGTTATGATAGCAATAAAATATCCTTGGCAAAAGAAGACGCCCTAGTGGCTCAAGCAAGCTATTAGAGCATAGAATTGATTCCACTTCAAACAATTTGAAAATCTCATAAAATCATGTTACCCAATGCAAGCAATTTTATTTCTCCAATGCAAAATTCAGTTTAGTGCCTTTAAAATATTGGGCAAATGGAGTCTTGAATGTAAGAGTTAGATCCACAATATCCCTAGAGGTGTAAGCCCTTTTACTCCCTAGGGCATGCAAATCAAACTTAGGTAAATCTAGGAGGGTGTACACCCTTGTACTCCTCCTAGCAACCTTGTCCAAAATTGACTTATGAACTAGCAATGAGGTGAAGCTTGATGGAGGGTGTATGCACTTATACTCGTCCTAGGGTTTCAACCAATAACACTATGAAATAAACAAGAACTAAAAAATTGCAGATTTTTCTTACCAATTCGAGGAGAAATGCAATATAAAACCCTAGTTCACCAAGCAATGTCCATTCATAAGCAAGAGAAGAAGTCTCCAAGAGGTGTGCACCACCTTAGCTCCACAATACACCAAGAGAAATCACCAAAAGACATTTGCATAAGAGAGAGAGATCAAGGGTGCAAATTTCAGCCAAGTATCCTTCTCCAAATGGGAGAGCCATGTTAAAATGAAAAGGAAATGATCCTTATTTATACCACAAGACAAGGGTAAACCACAAGACAAGGGAGATATTTCCCTTTATTTTTCCCCTTTACAATATTAAATTCAAATTTAACTTAAAAATTGCACATAAGAGACCCTAAAGATAACATCAACCCTCTCTAGGGTGACGTTTTGGCACTTCTAGCAAGTCGTTTGAGCTTGGGGGTGAAACGATGGGCCTCCAAAGGCCTCCCTCTCATGCGCTAGGGTTTCCTCCATCAATCCAAGGGTTTTATCCATCTAGATGCCAAGTGTCAATCAAGTCAACACCACCACCACCAAAACCCTAGCCTTGGCGTGACGTCAAGCCCTCCAAAGTGGCATTTTGACCTCCAAAGGAAAAACGTTGGGCTTGTAGGGGCTAGGTGAGATTTTCCATGGCGTCTTTCAAGCCTCCAAAGGCTATCATCATCATCCGATGTGTGGGCCATGGTATCCACCCTACGGGCTTCATGCCCCGAGGAAGCCCAAGCTAGGCTTGTTCTTCCAAAACTATCCACCAAGCAAGGTCCTACAAAGACAATGAATACACCCTCTAAGGATCTCAAGTCAAACGTATCATGATAAGTAAATCAAATCAATAAAAGAGTCAACTAAGCATGTGCATTAAAAACCACCCCATCAAATTAAACAAGTGCTCAAGGACCCTATGCAACTTGCCAAGTTTAGGTATGGGAGGGTTGACAAAGTGACCTATTGGGTGAATCATTCCCTAAATCAAGGAGTGTTTACCAAGTGGACCCCCTTCTAAGCCATGTGGAGAAGATGAAGTGGATGGGGGCAAGACTTTTGGGCATGGGTTTCATGACATACAAGGGATCATAGAGTCTCATTTATGGGTGCCTTTGTAGAGGGTGTGTTGCACCTTCATTTTCAATGCATCCTTTTTCCAAACCCAGTTAATGCCATTAACTAATTAAGGTTCAAAACAATTGGGTACTCCCTATGGGGTAACATATATAGCTTGGGGGGCAATACCACAGTGTCACTTGAAGGGAGAGGTACACAGAGTGCCATGGGGGTAAAGTCTAGCTTGTAATGCATTTGTGTAGATCCCTCAACAAGTGGGACATTTATATATATGTGTTTGTTTTTGCAGGTTTGTTGACCACCTATTTCAACTAGGGGGTCAACTCCATGTACCATGAAGCTATGTACCTGATGGTGCAACAGAGTTGAAGACTTTCTGGTTCTACAAGGCAGTTTTTGCCCCCAGCACTTCTTTTTGTAATTGGAATTTCCACTCCCCTGCGTGGGATAATAATGTAATGGGTCTGCATGGATCATATTTTAGGTTAGTTGCCTAGGACTTTATCATTAGGGAAGTCCTTTCATCGAGTGTTTTTTATCCTCGAGTAATTAATCTGGCCTAACCAACCATTTTAATTACCCTTGAGTTTTTCACTCACAACAATCCTCCAAAGTGGTGAAAGGCGTTCTAATGATCAAGCCCATGGGGTGACTAAGGTATAGGAAGATTGTAAATGACCATGCTAGACATCTCCTAGAGTCTTGTTGAATTCCGCCGAGTCTAAGTATTTTTTTAAAATTTATTAAAATTACCCATTTAATCGTAATTTTAATTAAATTTGATGTAAAAATGTAAAAACTAGGTCCTAGGGGATTTTGATAGGAGTGTGAGTACTCAAAAGAAATGGAATGAGACCCCCTACACCCTTGGACCAAGTTTCAGCTCAATTGGACAAGTTTTGCTAGGTCATTGTCAATGAGGAGTCCAAGTCAGTCTTGAGTCAACAATTTAATTGCTTAATTTGGCTAAGTCAAAAATGCCAAAAATTGTAAAATAAGCAAAAAGGATTGAGAGAGAGTGGGAGATGAAGCCTAACCATTTTCCTAACTTTTCTAACACTTTTCTAACTTAAACCAACCCCCCACACCTAGCCACTACCTCACACCCATCACCTACTTAGATAAGTTGCGCCCCCCTTGGTGAGGAACATGTCCAAAGTCAAAAATTAATTAAAGATGACCCTCATAACCCCTAGTGAGCCTTCCTTAGTGCCTAACTTCATAGTTGTGTGAGCTAAAAGGTGTTTCCCCCCTCTCACACCCTCAAACCCTCAAACCCTAACCTACCAAAACCCTAAAAGTGCACCCTCGTTGAGATCATGACTTATTTTGGGTGAGTGACACTTGGAGCTCATCCAAGAGGGGTCACTTTTGCCTCCCAGGTATAAAAGAATGCCTACCCCTCTCTCGTTTCACATCTATTCTCAGTGTAAAGTTATTATGCCCAAATCTCTCCCACTCTTCTCTCTCTCCCATCTTGCTCTCTTTCATTTTTCAAGCTTGTAGCAAGTATTTGCTCAAGCTTGCTTTCAATAAAAGGAATCTTTGGAGGAATTTGGTGTGCATTGGGAGTATTCTTGGTGCATGGATTGGATCTTCATTGGAGGTGACTTGTATTCTTGTGTTTTTTGAGTTTTTGCTTCTAGATCTAGAGTATGAGATCCAAGCAAAGTATTTTGCTTGGATAGATTTATGGTTGTATTGTTATAGATCTTAGTGAAGTAGTTTCCTTTGTTATGCAAAGTATTTTGTTAACATATTTGAATCTACTCACCTCCTTTCTTGTCTTGTAGTTTGATCTCAACTATTTGCAAGTCATTTAAGGGTTCGAGAAGGACAAAATTCGGATCTGAAAAATTGTCCCTTCACTCATTAAAACCCTCTTAATATTTATGTTTTCTTTCATACATATTTCTCTAATATTTTTTGGTATATTTCTGTCATAGAATAGGTCACATATTATCTCTTATATGTTGGTTTTTGTACTAAAAATTTCTGGTTATTGCTAACAGAAATTTTTCCAAGTTTTCTGGTTATTTTGCAGCATTTCCAGCAAGTTTTACTTGTTTTTTTTTTCGGCAGATCTGAACCAATAAAAGGGAGGTGCTTCCCATTTGGGGAGACAAAACATCAAGAAACAACCTCCCAAGTAAGGGTATTGAATACCCTCTTCTTCTTCTTCATTCTTTCATTGTAAGTGTTGACCGCCTATTCAACTAGGGATCAACTCCATGTACCATGAAGAGATGCATCATCAAATGCTAATATGTCGAAGATTATTTGGTTCTACCTTGGCAATTTATGCCTCCAGCACACATTTTTGTAAACGGAATTTCC
>JASDQU010010577.1:70847-101862 GCA_032191745.1 Picea mariana | reverse complement strand
AACTTCCTCACTATATGTGGCTAGAATAAGGGTTTGCTTCCAGACTTTTCTGTTGGGGTTTGTTTGCTCTTGTGTGAGGTTTTCTCTGATGGCATATCAATCCTCTTTCTCATTGACAGAGATCTAACCCATTGAGGTTGATCCATGAGCCCTAGACTTATCTGAGCATAACTTCAAGTGGCATAGCATTCCTCATGTGTGCCAAGCTTCTCTTCATTACACTGAGGTAAGTCTTCAAGAGGTAAGGTGTTGTTTTCAATTTTATTTGATTGCTTATACTCAAATCTAATTGCTCAGAAATATTTCTATGGTTTTATACAGTGCACATCTATTGACTTAGCACACTCAGAAATAGTCTTATGGTTCAGATCTATCTGCTCAGAAATATTTCTATGGTTAAATTGTTTTATACAGTTCAGATCTATTGACTGAGCATACTCAGAAATATTGTTATTAGTTCAGATCTAATTGTTGTGCATGCTTAGAAATATTATCTAACAGTTGTGCATGCGTAGAAACATTGTTATTATTTAAGATCTAATTATTGTGCATGCTCAGAAATATTGTTTGGTTCAGATCTAATTGATGTGCATGCTCAGAAACATTGTTTGTTTCAGATCAAATTGATGTGTATACTCAGAAATGTTTTTATAGTACAGATCTGTTTAGAGTTACTGTGTTCTTGCTGATCTAGCAAACTAAAAAATTTTAAAAGGTATATTTTCTGTTATTTTCCCTATTTCTAACAAACACATTATAAAGTCACTAGGGGAAAAAAGTGCTTGGTCACCTCTGCATGTTGGGCGTCGCCAATGCAGATGTACCTCCGAGCTACCAATTCTAACATTCAAGGACTCATTTGGCATATCAGGAGGTCTTTTGGTTTGGTGGGATCCTTCAAATTAGATATCATTCAACCATATATAGGAAGATTCTGGATCAACATTAATTTTTTCTTCAAAAGGTACAACTCCCTTTTTATCAGTACAAATTTTAATGGTCCTGTAATTGTAATGTTAACGCCTGTGTAGGAAGTTACTCGATGAAGAAAGAAAATCTATTGGGCATATACCATGGATAATTGGGGAAGATTTAAACAACTATTTTAGAAGCTTGTGATAAAAAAATGAGAGGTCACACAGGCAAAGGAAACGAATCCTTGATCAACTTTAACAAAAAAAACTCATGGATAGACATCTCCCAAAATCTGGGTCCTTTACATAGAACAACGGAAGACATGGGAAGCAGTTCATTTGAAAAGAATGGATAGGTTTGTCATCTCAGAAGAATGGATGGTGTAGATTTTCTGAGGTCCTAGGAGGCTGCCACCTAAGGTCTATCCTTGACCTTAGTATGGCTCTAAGTGTCAACTATGTGGCTGTCTTTTCTTGCTGTTTTTAGGACAGCAAACAGTCACCAAACTTTCTGCTCGATATTTGATGGTTAAGTGTTGTTTTAAGGTGCCCTTGCAAGTGTTTTCTTTACTCAATGTAGCACATGCAATATACATTAAAACACATAACACTACCTCTAGATCTTGAACTTTAAAATGTTGATCTACATTTCTAAGCATGCATAAATTTGACACATAGATTTTTGGTCAACATGACCCTGGAAAAACCCCCCCATGGGGAAAACCAATTTGGAGCAGATATATATAGAAGGCCTCAAAGAAAAATGTACAACACAGGAAACATAAACAAGTGAACCTGGTACAATAGAAACCACTCTCTGGTGCCTTGGAGTTCCTCGAAGACTTTCCCACAAGCCTTGTGAAGTAAGGCGCCCCTTGCGTTGGTGAGTCTTTCTTCCCCTTGCTTGCTTTGTCTTTATCCCGATCATTTCCTTTGCCTTTGCTCTTGCTTGCCTCTGAACTTGCCTTGTCTTTGTCCTTGCCTTTGAAGTAGTCTCCCTCTTACAAGAAAAACCTCCTCCAAGTGATGGCGCGCCCCTCCTCTCAAGAGCACCCCCACACATGCAAAAAACACAAATGAAGCACCCTCCTTCCCACTTGCGCCCTCTCCTCACAAGAATGCGCCTAAGTGGATAAATGAAGACCCTCCACAAGATAGAGCTCTCTTCATGGCTAGATGTGCCCTCCCAAACTCTAGAGTGTGCCCTCCTCTGGCATGTGCACCCCTCCTCCATGGAATGCGCCCTCCTCCTAGATATGTGCGCCCTCACTCCCAATAGCTCCCTCTATAGCACAAGAGCAAGCTACCACCATGGGAGTGAGCTACCAACCAAAGAATGAATCCTCCTCTACAATGAGTGCGCCCCTCTCCTCAAGTTGCGCCCCTCCTATAGTAAATGCGCCTCCATCCACAAGCATGCGCCCTCTACCTGGAAATGGCTAAGACTCCATGGATGAACTCTCCAAGCAAGCTCCTCAAGCCAACAAAGATTTCTCCTCAAACCCTTATGCAAGTGCGCCCTCCTCTCCTTGAGAAATGTGCCCTAGCTCTCCTCCTCTCACAAGTGAAGAATGAATCAAATAAATGCACTATACCCTCCTTTAGCCTCCTTTGGCCAAGCCCTAAAAGATCAATGGCCTAGATCCAATCTAGCCAAGTCTAATCAATGGGTGAGATCTAATCCAAAAATCTCACTAAGGAAACACACTTTCCTTAGTTGCTTTATGTCTATTAATTCACCCACTTTGTGAATTAATTGTCACTATATGACTTAAGTGACATACGTCACTTTTGACTTAAATCTCCTAAGTCAAAGTGAAATTAAAATCATAAAGTAAAGTACAAGGGTAATAGTCTCCCCCTTTGTGTTTAGAGACTCATAAACACATGGGGACCACTTTCCAAGGTACCCAAATCTCAACAGATGGCAGGTTATTTTGAAACAGAATCTTTACCCCAAAAGGTGCATGGTCAGATCATTGGCCGATCACCTTATCCATTAACAAAGGGAAGAAGCCTTTGAAGATTCCCTTCAGATTTGAAGCAATGCGGTTTATCCACAGTGAATAGAGCCTAACATTAAAAAATGGTCGCATGAAGAAAGTCTAAGAGGCACAAAGTTATCTGTCTTCCACAGGAAGCTGTTAATCATAGAAAAAAAGGCTTAAAGAATGGAACAAATCCTGTTTTGGGAATATCTTCAAGCAGAAAGAATCTCTTGCTAAAAAGATAGAATCTATCCAGGATGAAATTGAGAAGGTAGGGCTCACTGACTTGTTTCATAAGGAGGAATAAGAAAAGTATCAGCACTGGATGAGATAGGAGATTCCATAGAGGCAAAAATCCAGGATCCAATGGTTAAACGAGAACTGAATGCAGCCTTCTTTCACTAATCCACTCAAAGAAGAAGAGAAAGAAACAAAATATGAAGGACTTATACAGCTGGGGACTCCTTAGTGGAAGATCGGGTTTCTATCAAAAAAGAGGCATCAAGCTTCTTTGACTTCCTCCTTACAGACCCCAGGATAAATTTGTAGGAAAGAACTGGGTCTTTATCTTAAATTCCACAAACAATCTCGGAATAAGATAACAGCATGATGTTAGCTCCTATACACCCTGAAAGAACTCAGATCCATGGTCTTCAATAAGGGATAGGAAGAACATACACCAGTGTTTCTCCTTCTAAACCAAAAGTTTCATCCAGATTCAATGCCCCAAAAACAAGAAGACGGCAGTGGAGGCTTGTAAAATTGGGCTAAGGCCACGAAAAGCACACAATTTTAGAAAGACAGAACATGTTGGTATTGAGTGCTGATGGGATCTTTCCCAGGACCATCACAACTAAAACGCTCAAAGCTTGCCAGAAAGACTTCATTTGCAGGCATTACAAATTCATAATAGCAAATAGAGATGGGAAATTAAGAAAGGCCATCTTTGGTAAGGACTGGCAGTGGAGGATGTAATCAAGACAGAAAAATGCACTTCTGTTAATCTAAGTTGCACGAAACATTGAAACGGGTACGCTGTGGAAATGTGACCCCTCCCCCCAAAATTTTGGAAACAAGGAAATACAGTATTATTATTATTATTATAATATGACTTAATTCATCATTGTTTTCTGGTCATTAGGCATTTGTGTGCTTGCTGCAGTACCAAAATGCAGACCCACACTTCATGGTGCATTTTCAAATCGCAAACGGCCCTGAAAGGATTTTGGGGCAGTTCAAAATGCATTTCAGCATTTCCTTCCCAGAAACCAGCAGGGGTGTTTCCTGCAACTTAGGTGTTAGTTCAACATTGATGTTAGAGTGACCAGCTTCACATTTCAAGCAAGTAGAAGGATCGCTACCATCAGTTAAGTATTTCATTTTTTGTGTGGCCAATAAGAACTTCTAATAAATGTGCTTATAAATTCAGATTTGGGCTTCCAAGGGTTATGCATTCACATTTCCTTTGGTTAAATGACTGGTGTTGCAAGATAACAAGTGTAGAGTTTGTCAAATAGTGGTTTGAAGCATGGTTAGTGACTGTAGGACATGCCTGCCACATAGTGGCTAGCTGTCAGTAAGATTCCACATGTTTAAATCTTACAAGGTTACAAGGCATAGATCTTATAGTCGACTGAATAACACAAAGATGTTGATAGTATCACCTTCATGCTCACGTGTGGACAAATCACTTGCATTCAAATTGCCAGTTCTTTAAAATTAGAAGAAAAAAAAAAGAAACACCACGAAAACTTGTAGGATTTCAAGTTGGCAGATGCATTGACCTGATGTAAACAAGGCAAACTACGAACCAACTCTCCTTCATTAACTTGTTCGAGACAAACACTGCAAGTCAGTTCTTCTTCCCGGCCTTTTCCACTACCTTCGATGTTCTCTGAATCAGTTTTCTTCTGTTCAGACAAGAAATATAAATCAATAACAATATTAAACCGTGATACATATAAAAATTCCTAACAAAAATGACATCTGCAATGGACTAGACCAATGATAATATTTAGATCTATAACATAAACATGAAAAATAAAGGAAAAACAATGAAGCAGTGTATCACGATAGGCAATGTGGGAGTAAATATGTCAACAAACATGTAATTATTTAATTAGAATGAAAATGAAGAGGGAATAAATATGCCAATGAGCGTGTTATTAATTAATTAAAGAGATCACTGAAATATCAACTATCAGCGTCCAAACTATTTCACCTAGTATATAAATTCAGAGCAATGAAATAAGCAGTACACGTTGATACCTCCTTAAATGGAGGTTCTCACTTTACTATGTGACACAGTTATGATAAAAACATCTGCGAAAGACTAAAAAATTAAAAGTGGTCAATGCTATATGACTACCATAATCGTGTCATATATACTATAGGAGCGCCTCATGTATTTCCATCAAATAGTACAACAAAGAGTGATTGTAAAGAGAGATGATGCAGAGCTTGATCCAAAACGAGATGGTAAAGAAAGATGATGCAGAGCTTGATCCAAAAAGTGATGGTAAAGAAAACTTGATCCAGAAAGTGATGGTAAAGATAGATGATGTAGAACCCGATCCAGAAACTGATCGTAAAGAGAGATGGTACAGAGCCTGAACATGTGCAGGCTTGCAAATGTAGGGTTGCAATATTAATCATTATCCACAACAGCAAACTTTCACTAAGGTTGCAAATAATAACTGCTGTTATATGGCCATTGATAGAAGGATATCTATCTGGAGTCATTTTGGTTACTTTCATTCTCTTTGGTAGAAATTCTCATTTTCTTCCAAGTTGAACTCCCTATAAATGTTGTGCATCATTTCTTGTGGATATGCCAGTGAATTACCTAGTAGGTCGCACATCATGGCAGATGCAGTCAATGTCTAGTATCTCGACTAATGCAACTGAAATCAGGAGTCCTTCTATTATCTACAGTATTCTTGATCTGACTAATTGAAACAAGGATTTGGTAAGTAGAGCCTCATCTGTCCTTTGATCTTTTCTCACAATAATTGCCTCCTATAAAAGAAAATATCTGTAAAGAAGAGGCATAGACATCATTGATCTGAATATGAGATAAAATCTGGATCTATCTGGATGCCTTTATAGGCAGTTGTAGCAACTTTTATCTTATAGTAGACTAGGTGTGAAAAAATAAATACACATCATGTCTTCCTCAAATGATTACTTATCACAGAACCATTGGACTCAGGGCAATATGATATTCAATCTCCATACACATGTTATGTTTTCTGACAGGAAATGTCACCCTATACAACATGTGAAAACGTAATTGCCTACAAGTTAAATAGTGCCATCAGAGCACAAATAAGCAGTCTGAACTAGATTCAATGCCAGGTAATAAGCACGTGAAAGCACAAATAGCCTGGAGGTTCAATGCCAGTAGACTTTCCAAGGAATATACACTATAATAAGAGGCTATCTTAGGAATAAGGGGATTAGGAAAGGAAATCCACATGCTTTGAAGGTCGACCCAATAGATGTTCACCTTAATCGCATATGAAAGAGCACAACCAAGTCAAAAAAAAATCTCAAATTAACAAAGGCCTAAAGCCACAACTTGGAACATGGTATACCCTCCCGTGTGCTATTTAGTCTAGTTAGCAAAAGATTTGAGAGAACTAAGCACTAATAGTTGTCCCACAAGCCTAAAACACACAACATTCATATAAAACAATGTAGTTATCATAAATATACCTTTATCAAGATCTCAAAATAACATTAGTACTTTATCAAGATCTCAAAATAACATTAGTACTTTCTGGACAAGGGCCGGCATGGTAACTTTTCATAAAATGCAATTATAGTGCTAAGAGAACAACACATCAAAATAAGCTATATTGACTAGTTCGTGCTACCTTGAACTACTTCAGATCCTTTTTTTTCAAAGGAAAACCTCGTGGGAAACCCAGGGAATTGTTCCCCACATTCATGGATGGCATCCCTAGTAAACCCGTCAGCATATACTAGTGCACCTCAGCCAGGGGGTTTCAAACACAGCTTCTGCTTGCACGAAACTAGCCAAATGCCCAGCAACATTGGCAACAACCAGTTTTGCTAAACCCTTGGGTTTGTTTGGATCTTATTTATACACTGTTATGCCAATTTTAAGGTATGGATTATCCCATACAGCTTCTTGAATGTGAGGTTACATTTAAGTTGTCAAATTTGTGCTATATTATATAACAATTCCATAATTGCAAAGTAATTAAAATGCCATCAGTACATAATGTTCTGAAGATATAGTAGATTTGCCACGAGAAAGTACCATAAAAGCATACATTTATTGTAGATCAGGCTTGCCATTAAAGATGGATTTGATTTTTCAAATCAGTAAAAGTTTCCTTCAGTACTAAAAGTATCCCACCATTTTTGGATAGATCTTATAGTTACACTGTAGAATATTGAAATCAACATCACGGAAACAAGCAACAGCAATTATATTTATTTGGCTAAGATGTTACTTACAACTAAGAAATCTTACCATTTCTTTTGAAATGCTACTTACAATTATGAAACTCTTATGATATGTTGATTGCCTTGTATCAAACATCAGTCGAGGGTGGATTGAAAATCTATGTGGTCAATAAGGGCAAAAGGCTGATATATTAATCAAAATCTAAAATAAATTGAAATTGATTTCTAAGAAACAAATAAGGTCAAAAAGATCCCCCATTGTCATGCAACTAATTTATGGAAAAACTGTGTTATCTACCTTTTGGATGGAAAAGGTTAAAAAAAAAACATAAATACATTACTCTTTTTGCACTATATTATATGGTGAACAGTATGCAAGATGAACCACATTGCACAAACATGTCACTTGCAACACCATTACTAACGGAATTTCTAAAACAGGTATCCCTTTATTTCATGGCTTTTCTCTAAAGGTTATCCCTTAAGCAATTGATGAAGAACAAATTACATAAAAGGGAATAACTATAACTACATCGAGGAAAGGATGTTACATGGAGATCAAATAGAAACGAAGGATGGATGGAAGGTTAAAGATACAAGATAGAAGTTGAAGGCCCGATGGTTACAGGGATTACATGAACTACACTACTTTAGCTTGATATGTTATTGGTAAAAAAATAAAGATCAAAAGAGAGATGACAAATGTTATTATACTATGAAAGCTCTATATTACTAATTAGTTGAACCTAGATGGCGGTCCCTACTCAGCTGACTTGAACTGGGGGCGATGTGTGTAGTGATTGGATTTGCTTGAATGTTCTTTCCCTGCTGCTATATTCCATTGGTAATGGCGTTCTACAATTGCCAATATCTCAAATGTTCAAATGTAAAGGAGCCTAAAATGCAAACGGCTACCTAAGAAAGAATTATAATAGGAGAATACGAGGTGATATATATGAACTCTCAAGGACATTACTTTGGGCATCCATCTCTTACTTGAGTGTTTATAGATGTGATTTCAATGTTGGCAATCACTAAATTGTTCGAATGTAAAAGATTCCAAATCATGGACAAGGCCATTCTCAGGAACAATGTTAATGGCAGCACACTGAATCATATCAATGCACATGAGAAGGCATTACATCTTGGGCATCCATCTGTTACTGGAGTGTTTACAGATGCATATTATCAATGAATTGGTTGTGCAGGATCTTGGAAAAACATTAGAATATATGTTCTTTCAGATATTGGAAATAAACTGAAATATTGTGCATCCTATCATGCTTAAAAATAGGCACTACAAAGTAGGCACTGTATATCAATCCATACATATACTGTCAAATCAGAACATATTGTTGATAGATATCCTGTTTCCTCTATGCACAGCAACAGTTAGCCTCTAGAGCCCAGCAAAAAAGTTTTCTTGGCTCTCTCTTTAAAACAGGAGGGAAGTTGTTATCCAAGAAGGATTTTTCCTCCTAGTCGAATCTTTGAGACTTTGAGAGAGGGGACCCGAGATAGGTATTCTTGGAGATCTTTAAAAGAACTTATTGCTGTATAAAAAAATGCAAGTCCCCTCATGAGCACTACTTTTATTTTTGACAAAGAGACAGATTCAAATTAACTTTAAATCACAAGGAACTAAGGTAGAAATACAGGGTGTAACCTAATGGTAAACTCATCTTAAAATACAACACATATGCTCTTTATGGATGGATTAAGCAAAGACATTCAGTCACTGATAGGCTTATATATGAAAATTGAATAATCTAGAAGCCAAATTGGTTAAAAGGAATTGATTCTATATGGAGATCCATGTTGGACATGTGTTGTACTCTTTGTAAGCAGACCTAGTCTCATCCCAGGGCAAAGGAGGTCCGAGGGGGTGATCCCCACCCCACTAGGGGGCATGGGGGGCCAGCGGGCCCCCCATCGAGGATTCAGAGGTGGAGCCCCCGAAATAAAATTTTGGATCCATTTTGGAGTTTTCGGCCAATGGTTTTTGGCCCATTGTAAACTAATTCCAGTTAAGGAAATAGGGTTGTAATCTAATCCAGATTAATAGATTAGGGTTTTGGATACTATGGAATACTTACATTGTATCGTAAACAATGAAGTTAAACAATCAGAGAGAGAGGAGCAACTCTCAGTTAGGGTAGTTTTCCCGATTAAAAGTTTCCAGGGTAAATCTTTGTGTACTATGTGTGTGCCATTGTTATTTCGTGTGTTTTAGATTTTGTTAATATTTATTTTCTTGCACAGGTTTATCAAACTCTTCATTTGGTATCAGAGTGAGGTTATAGGCTTCAGGGTGATGCCTTTGTTGCTAGGGTTTAGCTCATTCCATAAAGAGCAAAGGTATCTTGGGTCTATGATAAACCTTACTTTGAGTGGGAGCTTTATGCAGTAAATCTTGTGTAAAGAAAATGGAAATCAATTCAAGAATAGAAATTGAGAAGTTTAACAGCAAAAGCTTTGAGTTGTGGAAGCTAAAGAAGGAAGATCTTCTTGTACATAAAGAATAGTAGATTGTTGTGAATCCAAGTACAAAACATACTGGTTTGTCAAAAGAATATTGGGAAAAGTTGGAAAGAAAGGAAAGAAGTACGATTTGACTCTGCCTCTCAAATTCAAAATGTCTCTAGACTCTAGAGAAGACACTACTAAGAAGCTATRGGAAAAGTTAGTCGTATCGATCAAAGTTACTAGTAAACAAGTAGTTTCTTTGAGAGAAGTTGTATCATCTTAGGATGGAGGTGTTGAATTTTCCAGCAGATTCAACCCTTGATATGCACTAATACCACGTTGATATTCATCCTCTACTCAACACTTGGTAGTTAGCTCACAATAAAATCACTTTATCTATTAAAAGCACAACCGAGTAATCAACTAAACATGCAGCGAAAGAATAAACAAGGACACCAAATCAAGCACATATAAACACCAATATTTTCGAGTATAAACCCCTGGAAAAACCCCGGAGGGAAAACCAGTCCAATGATGCTTTTATTAAGGTCAAATCAAGGCTCCCATAATAGAGAAAATGGCCCAATGAGAGAATTATACACTGCAGACAAACCTGGCAACTCTTGTGTTGTTGTATGACCCTGTATCGGCTCGTTTCTCGAGGCATACGCGATCCATCCCACTGTGAACCACGTATATACGCGACTGTCTACACTATGAATCGCGTATCCATACAGAAAACTCGTACCACAAGCTCCATACGATCTGATTCTTCCTTGTGGCTTCTATCCTTTGAAACCCACCTATGACTGGCTCTACTCTCTCTCCTCCTTGACCTGTATGACCTCTAGATGGAAGTCCTTCTCCACCTATCCAAGATCTTGAATCACGGTCCCTTGTGATCCAACCTTCTGATCAACACTTGAATGAAATCTCTTCACCCAACCTGTGAGATCTCCTCACTCTAGTGTAAGCAAAAGTCCTTTGCTCCTACACTCCTCACACTAGCAAAAGTCCTTCTTTGCTATCCTCGACCTTAGTCTTTCACCAAAGTGACTTCCTCTCAAAGTCTCTCACAAGTGTATCTCACACGAGTCCCGACTGTGTCGACTCCCTCGACACAAGTCTCTCGACCTCAACCTCTCGTCAAAAGTCTCTGACTTTGATCTCCTATCAAAAGTGATTTCTCCTTTACCCCAGCCTTGCTGTTATAATCATGAGTTAGAATTTATTTCTAATCTCCAAAGTGATCTATGGTTGAGATTACTTCTCACACTCACTTAAGATTTAGATTACATGTTGCATGTTAAGCACATTCCTTAAGTAACTCAATTACTAATAAAAACACATTTACTTTAATTAATTCCTTTTAACTAAAGTAAACTCACATTGGGCTTTCGAAGACTTCCACATGCTAGACACAAGCAAATGCGGAAGTAACTGTCTAATGCCACCACAAACATCAACAAGAGGATGGTGACTCAATTGATATTAAGATGGAGGAAGAAGATAAGTGCATTACCTTGTTATTTTATTTTCCAGACTCTTGGGATAATCTTGTTGTAGTACTTGGTAGTACTACTCAATCCACATTAAAGTTTGAGGATGTCATTGCATCCTTGTTATCAGAGGAAATGAGGAGAAACCCCATGGAGTGTGTGGCCAAGGATCTTTTATCTATAAGAGGTCATCCCTAAAAGAGGAAAAATAAGTCTTCAAGAGGCAAATCTAAATTTAGAGGTAGATCTAAATCTCTAGGAAAATCTACAAGGAAATATTGGAAATGCAGTAAAGTTGGGCATTATAAGAAAGATTGCAGATCTAAGAATGTTGATAAAAGTAAGGGATCCGATAATGCCCCTTCCACAAAAACGAAAAAACCTCCATGAAAGGAGGTGACACTTACTTGGCATCTACAGGTAGACATGCAAATCATGATGTATGGTTGATCAACTAGGTTGTTTCATTTCATATGACTCCTCACAAGGAGTGGTTTTGTGAATATGAAACATAAAATGGAGGTGATGTTTTCTTAGAAGACGACTCGATAACCAAAATCACATGATGTGGAAGGGTCAAGCTGCTACTCAAAGATGAAAGGATTAGAACTCTCATTGGGGTTCTGCACATTCTAGATCTAGTCAAAAACCTAATATCTATAAGTAAGATGGGTGATGCAAGCATGCATACTATATTTGAAAATGACACATGCAAGATGCTTCGATGAGCGATCATGTTGATGAAGGGAGTTCAGATTGGAACTCTATACAAACTATTGGGAAGCATTATTAATGATGGGTGTAACAGTTATGTTATTCTTGAGGGTAAGAATGAAGAAGACAATACCCCTAATATCTCTACAATGTTATGGCATCAAAAACTGGGACATATAAGGTATGGTTTCAGGTATGTCTAATTGCTCGTTAGATTTTGATTTCTATGAGCATTGTATATATGGTAAACAGAATCAGGGGAGATTCACATCTGGTGTTATAAGAGCAAAAGAAATCTTGGGGTTAATCCACAATGATGTGTTTGGACTTGTTCCTGCTCCATCACTAGGTAAATTTATGCATTATGGTTCATTCATAGATGACTTCTCAAGGAACACATGGGTCTATTTCCTTCAAAAGAAATCTACAGTTTTCGATAATTATAAAGAGTTTAAGGCTCTTGGAGTGAACCAGGCAGAGAAGAAAACAAAGGTGTGGAGGACAAATGATGGTGGACAGTTCTATGGAAATGAGTTCAAGGAATTATGTAAGAAGTGCAAAATAGCAAGGCAAAAGACTACTCCATACACACCTCAATAGAATGGAGTTGCAAAAAGAATTAACGGAACGTTGATAGAAAAGGTAAGTATGCTCAGTTGTGCAAGGTTACCACGGGAATTCTAGGCAAACGCAGTGGATACTGCTTGTTACCCAATAAATCGATCACCTACATGAGCACTAATTGACAAAACTCCACATGAGGGATGGACTGGTAAAAAACCCTCTTAAACATCTTAGAGTTTTTTATTGTGGTGCTTATGTGTGTGTTTCAAGGGAAAATAGGACTGAATTGGATAATAAAGCTAGAAAATGTATCTTCATTGGTTATAAAGATGGTATAAAAAGGTTATAAACTTTGGAACCCGGTAACAAAAAAAATTGTTTATAGACGGGATATTGTATTTAGAGAGGTTAAAGCTATTTCAAAATAGGAAGTCCAACCAAAGGAAGAAGAACCAAAGACACTAGAGATTGAATTGGAGGGTGAAGAATCTGACTCAACAGAAGAAGATGAACTAGAAGAGAAAGAACCTCAGACTCCATCCTTGAGAAGATCGATTCGAGAAAGAAGGCAACCAGAAAGGTATACCCCAACTAATTTTTGTTCTAGTTTTGTTCTATCGATTACTGATGATGATCCTAGAACTATTAGAGAGGCAGTGGATTCAAAGGATACTAAACTCTGAAAGAACGCCATGGTGGAAGAAATGGATGCCTTGAATAAAGATGAGACTTGGGATCTAGTTGAGTTGTCAACTAGAAGAAAATCTATTTGTAGAAAATGGGTGTTTAAGAAGAAGTTGAATGCAAAAGGTAAGGTAGAGGAGAAGTACAAAGCTCGCCTAGTAGAAAAGGGATATTCCCAAGTGGAGGGAATTGATTTTGGTGAGATTTTCTCCTATTGTTAAATTAACTTCTATTAGAATTTTTGTGTCTATCGTTGATGCTTTTAATTCTGAAGTAAAGCAGGTGGATGTAAAGACAACATTCCTACATGGGGATCTTNTTGTTCTATCGATTACTGATGATGATCCTAGAACTATTAGAGAGGCAGTGGATTCAAAGGATACTAAACTCTGAAAGAACGCCATGGTGGAAGAAATGGATGCTTTGAATAAAGATGAGACTTGGGATCTAGTTGAGTTGTCAACTAGAAGAAAATCTATTTGTAGAAAATGGGTGTTTAAGAAGAAGTTGAATGCAAAAGGTAAGGTAGAGGAGAAGTACAAAGCTCGCCTAGTAGAAAAGGGATATTCCCAAGTAGAGGGAATTGATTTTGGTGAGATTTTCTCCTATTGTTAAATTAACTTCTATTAGAATTTTTGTGTCTATCGTTGATGCTTTTAATTCTGAAGTAAAGCAGGTGGATGTAAAGACAACATTCCTACATGGGGATCTTGAAAAAGAAATATACATGAAACAGCTAGAAAGTTTTGCAACAAAGGGAAAGAAGGAGTTGGTTTGCAAGTTGAAGAAGTCCCTATATGGATTAAAACAATCTCCAAGAATCTGGTATCAAAAATCTGATACTTATATATTGGGACTTGGGTTCTCAAGAAGAAAAGATGATCACTATGTGTATTCCAAGCAGGTCGGTGACCACTTTATTTATGTGGTCTTGTATGTTGACGATGTGTTGTTGATTGGAAACAACAAGGAAATCATCAAGAATGTCAAAGCTCAATTGTCTTCTAAATTTGATATGAAAGATCTTAGTGCTACAAATTTTATTTTGGGCATGGAAATTAAAAGAGATCAAACAAACACAAAATTCTAGTTGAATTGGAAGAAATATGTTGAGAAAATATTGTAGAGGCTTAATATGCAAGAATGTAAGCTAGTAAAGGTCCCTATTCGTGTAGGTGCAAAGTTATCTATAGATCAATGTCCCAAGACATGAACAGGTGGAGGAAATGTACCATGTTCTCTATTCAAGAGTTATTGGAAGTCTGATGTATGCTATGGTCTGTACTAAACCAGACATTGCCCATGTAGTGGGAGTTTTGAGCAGGCATATGTCAAAACTAGAGAAGGAACATTGGACAACTGTAAAGAAGGTCTTCAAATATCTACAGGGCACTTCCCTTATGCAATATGCTATCAAGGAAGACCTCGACCTCATAGAGAGGTTGATATACAAGGCTTTGTTAATGTAGAATGGGCTGAAGATCTAGACCATAGAAATCTACAAGTGGTTATGTTTTTAACATATTTGGTGGAGCAATCAGTTGGATGAGTAAGAGGCAAGGTGTAGTTGCATTGTCAACTACAGAAACCGAGTACATGGCAGCCACTCATGGCAGTAAGGAAGTTCTATGGTTGCAAATATTGTGTTCAAGTATTTGTTTTGTTCAAAAAGCACTAACAATAGGTTGTGACAGCTCAAGTGCAATTTTTCTTACAAAGAACCCTGCTTATCATTCCAAAATAAAGCATATTGATGTGCAATGCCATTTTGTTAGAGACATGGTTGAATAGAACAAAGTATTGTTGAAAAAGGTTGACACCATGAAGAACATTGTAGATTCATTGACAAACACTGTTAGTATTGAAAATTTCTCTTGGTGTAGAGAATCAATGGGCATTGTTGCCCCTAGCTGCTAATTATATAAAAGCCTTCCCCTTGCCCCCATTTTTGCATAGAATACAGCGAGTGGGAGGATGTGGGACATGTGTTGTACTCTTTGAAGGTAGACTCAATCTCATCCCAAAGCGAAGGTGGTCCGCTTTGGTCTATATTGTGCTTTTTCGGCCAATATTTTTTCAGCCTGTTGTAAACTAATGACAGTTAAGGAATCAGAGTTGTAATCAAATCCAGGTTAACAGAATAGGGTTTTGGATGCTATGGAATACATAAATATTGTATTGTAAACAATGAAGTTAAACTAGAGAGAGGAGTGTCTCTCAGTTAGGCTGGTTTTCCCAACTAATTGTTTCCAAAGTAAATCTTTGTGTACTGAGTGTGTGCCATTGTTATTTCATGTGTTTTGGATTCTGTTAGTATTGTTTTTCTTGCACAGGTTTATCAAACTCTTCAATCCCTTCATGCAAACAAACTTGTTGGTATATAGAAAACAGAGGCTAGCTGTTAGTTTTACCCATTGCTCCTAAGTGATTCTCCTTCAACAATGGAGTATAACAGAAGATCCATTCCAGCCTTCTTGTGCCAAGTGTAGCTTTAATTGCTGCTATTTAGAGGGATGGGGTGTCGAATTAGATAGAGGCATCCAGTTGTGTAGGGCATCTACACACAGCATGCATGTTTCAGATTTAAAAAGGCGCAGCTCCCAATGCATGGAGGTACTTTGCATGAATATTTTTCTATTCCTGGAAGGCACGGTTTTCATTGGAGTTAAGCTGCATTGAATGTGGAGGTTGTGCTATCTTTAGGAGAGATATGATAGGTGCATCAATGAGAGATATTCTCGCATGCTTGCATGTATTTTCCTCTTTTGAAGTTGGGCACACTTCACTAGGTATGCAATCTCATGCATGAGGATGCATTAGGGTTAGTGTTTTAACTTCTGCAAGGAGGCGCATCACATGGGTGGCTAGGTTTTATTGTAACCTCTCTTTTCTTGGTTTATAAGAGAAAGCGAGGGTGGTTCACTGATACACAATTTAAGAGTTCGATAATCCAAGCTTTGAGAATATTGCTCTTGTAATTCTTCTTTTTGAGGAATAGAGTTATGTGTGATTTAGGAACATAAATATGTTTGCTGTCATACTTTCCAGAGTGCTGAATTATGCAGATTTAGTATCTTTCTGTCTGTTGTTCTGATTTTATTTTAGTATGCGATATCCGTACTCTTGAAGATTCCATACAGATCTTAAGGATAGACAGATTTGTAGTTTTGATAGGAGGTTGAGTAATTTCCAGGTTCCTAGTTGTAGAGTTTATTCTATGAGTTCAAATCTGTGTAGCTCGAATAGGATTAACAAAAGGCCTCCATATGCAATGGCAAAAGAAAAGGAACTCATGTATATCTTTTGAGAATGCGGCTTTGTCAGATCCTTATGGAAGGGAATGCAGTTATGTTGGATCCTTATGCAAGGAGTCAGGACATTTATCTTCATTTCTCCTCTCTATTGCTGTCTCTCCAACCAGGCTCAGCTCTTTTGACTTACTCATATTTGTGTTCCTCAGCTGCTCGGCTCTTCTAGGTGATATACCTAGACTAGCAACCATCTCTTGCTCCAATCCATTCAATATAAATCTGCCTTTGAAGGTAGTAAATGTGATTGGGGGAGTATGGTCTTCCATAAGCTATTGCATGTATTAGCAATTTAGATCATTGTTAAAAACCATGTTAAATTAAAATTGCAGATTATGTGGCTCTATCAAATATGATGGCTCCCATTGCATGGCTTCACAGAAGGGAGCAAAGCCTCTTATTGTACTGAATATATCGTTTTCATTAGTTTGTAATATAAGACAATTTTTCCCAGAGAGGGAGAGAGATGTAACCTCCAGAAAATGGGAAAATATGAACCTTGTGGGCAAAAATGGAAGATGAGAAAAATTATCCTCCAATTTTAAAGTTTCTTAAAACAAGTAAAGGGAGATATTACCAATAAAAACAAGACATTTGAAGTTTGAACTCAGAGATATCATTATCAGTCAAGGTCACGGAGTAAAAGAAAGCCATTTTATAAATTCCTGTCTGAACTCAGAGATAACAGTGGACCTATAGACATTAAAAACTCAGCCCTTAGGGGCTTCAACACATGGTATCTTGATCAAGGAAGAGGTCCATTAAGGATTTTAAATCACCATAAATATTAGATCTCCCTAAAGGCCAAGACATGACTCAAGAAATTATTATAATCATGACATATTCTATATACTAATAAGCATGATACTCCATTGATAAACTAAGATGTATACAACATTCAGGAGAGGCTCGCAACACCCTCTCACCACCCTCTCACCACCCCTGCCTGGTAAATTTTATAGACCACATGGTAAGCAGACTCTGAACTAAATGAATTCCTAAAAAAACTAGATAGATGAAAACTGAAAGACACTCAAAACTGCAACTCTAATATTGCTAGATTCTACAAACACATACTGAAAAAAGCATATAACAGAAACTCACTAAACAGACTGTCAAAACCTGTTACTGCTTTCTCATTAATTCTGAAATGAATCTGCTACAGGAAAAAACTCTGCTGAACTGAATGGATAAAATGCATACCCCAGCCTTCTGATATGACAAAAGAAGGTTACTTTGGGGTTACACAATTAGAGCTTACTCCTCGAAATACTGCAGAGCTTACACAATGACGGTCTACTACAGTGTTTAATTAGTGCACTCCAAAGAGATAATATCTCTTTGGGATATGTTCCCTACCACTAGACTGCATGCACGCTATCTAAACTATACTTGGACTAAGTCATAGTTAGCAAACCTATAAAATAAAACTGAACTAACACATGCAAGCTGCTAAGAATAGATTGCTGAAAATAGAACAACAATCCACTCTATAAGACTGATAACTCCCTCAGTTTTTTTTGTAAAAGATATGTTTTATATATATAGAAAAATAATTACATCAGCAGCCAACAAGGGAAAATGGGGTATATAGATTGGAACTTATATCCTTCTCCTTAATGCAACTAAAACAGCTATAAAAACAGAATAAGAAGCATGGTCTAACAATTAGGCATTCTTAATCAGAAATGCTCCTTTTGCCAGCCAATGCAGACATACATCATCTCTGCATAACTGACCAAAAGCAGCCAAAGAAGACCTCATTTTCAAATACATAACATATTTGCAGCAGAGTTTCCAGAAACAAACAATGTGGAGACTCTCAAACAGTGCCAAATACCAGAGAGGGAATCCTCAATCGCAGACCTGGAATCTCCCAACAAAACTTCGCTCCAATGCAAATGCCCCTGAAGAATGCCTGCCAACAGAGATTAACCTGTTCCCAACAAGACCTCGCAAAAAGGCATTCCCAAAAAATAGGCTTCACCATTTCTGCCCTTGGACAAAGAGAGGCAGAGGCCATCAAAAAGTCCACTCTTGGCCAAACTAGCTTTGGATGAGAGACCCTAAAAGATCACCAACCAAGCACACACAGGGAGATTATAGGAAACCCTGATAGACCAGTCACCAAACAACATGCAACCTCCAAATCCATCGGCTCTCAACATCTGATGAAGCCTAACAAAAAATAAGAATTGGACGTAGCACGTGCCTCTAATACAGAATGCAGTAAAGACTACATGAATCATACTGAGTCAAATGGTGTCCCTCATAGTTAATGTGCCATATTGTTGAATCTGGAAAGAGGAAGGGTGCCCTCAGTGTCCTGTTCGAACTACAGCAACCGAAGTGCTCATATTTGGTTCACACATACACCCAGGCTGTAGAAGACAATCCAAGGTACAATAATATTAGACTCCCTCTTACTAAAGAAAGTGTTCTCCACCGATCCAAGTTTCTCCCTGAACTGTTAGAAAAATAGGTATGCTCGTTTCACCATAGACAATATCTCAATATTGTCACCCAACCATAGGCACAAATGCCACCCCCGAGCACCTTAACCTTGACAGAGAGAATAATTCCGGAAGCAAACCCTAGAACCAATAGCCAATCAAGATAGCATACCTCTCTCCAGGGCTAGCGCACCAAGCAAGAATAACCAAAAGCCAAGTAGAAAGTCCAAACCATAACCAAGAGAAAGTCCAAGCCAAAACCGAAATTTTCCAATTGCAGTAGTTGCGGCTGCAGCTCCTCTCCAAACTTGCGCACCATTGGCCTTGTGCAGTTGTGAGAGGTGAGGTGTGTCAAATGAGCTCTAGCGCCCTCTTATTTATAGTCCTCCAAGTGACCTAACTGGGTTGACTTCTACTCCTCAAGGCTAACAACTTAATATTACATTTTCTCTTGACCCGACTTGTCTTCTAGGGTTCGTATCCAACCGTTTAGGGTTTCTCTAGCTTCCCGGAATATTCTAGTCTCATCAAAGGTTACACGTGGAGGTTAATACCTCCCGCAACTACCATAATATCAACACTCCCTCCTAGCTAGGGAGGTATTAAAGGAAATGGTCTTGAGCACAAGCATACCATTCAACCGGTAGCATCATCATAGCCACACAGGCTATCTCATGATCAAATCATGAGCACCATCATCACTATTAGTATCATTTGATAGCATAGACTGCATCATCTCTCGAAGCCATACTCCCTCTGGGTAATCAGGCATGATGTTGAATAGGTCACTCACTCCATAGAGTGATACAAGAACCATTCTTCTAATACAGACATATGTCCTAGAAGAATAACTATTCCAACAGATGTTGGAAGCTACGCCATTGGCTACGAGGAATATTCTTCTAATCTGGACATATGTCCTAAAAGAATGACTGTCCTGGACCATTTTCCACAGGGAGAATGTCTGTCCATCAGCATACTGACTATCCATCTGGCTGGTAATCATCTCCAACACCAGTGATAGTCTTCATGGCAATCAAAACAATGCCATTCAATAGAACAAGTGTGTCTATCCATAGTAGTACACAACTACTATCCAATGGTACACAACCACACCAAGTAGCACAGGGCTACTAATCAGTGACACATAGTCACAACTAGTGGAACACATCCACCACAGTGGCATACAGCTATTGTCCAGAGACATACAGTCTCCACAGCAATCATATCATCCGATATCAACCTGCATAGCAATATCATGATACAAACTGAGTCATCTAGGCCAATCTTCCACTCACATCTGTGAGATCTGGAAGATCATCTGCCCTCAGAGAGTAAAAACATCAGCAATGGGCTATCTAGACTATTCTTCCCAAGCATAGAAGAATAATTGTCCCTGATTTCTGAGCCTGGACCATTCACCTAACTGGGCCATTCCTTCAACACTAATCACAATGCAACCTGGAGAGAATGAGTATGCCCTAGGGAATGTCTGTCCCTGATTGTTGAACCTAGACCATTCACCTAACTGGGTCATTCCTCCGCCACTAATCATAGTGCAACCTAGGGAGAATGAGTCTGCCCTAGGGAATGATTGTCCGGACCATTTCCTATGGATATGATTGTCCTGCACCAACCTCCAAAACGGACCATTCTTTGAAACTGCTCACAACTGTGAACTTCGAAAGAATGACTGCCCAGCGAGGCGGACCATTCTACTTGACCACTACTCAGAGTGACTGCCAAGAAGAATGATTGTCCTAGACCATTCCCCCACACTAGCCACAAGGGGAATCATTGTCTATGGTACATCAGCAATCTATCACTACTCAGAGTGACTGCCAAGAAGAATGATTGTCCTAGACCATTCCCCCACACTGGCCACAAGGGGATAATCGATGTCTATGGTACATCAACAATCTATCGGACCATTTTCATTACGAAAATGATTGTCCGATCTGGACCATTTTTCGAACTGGAAAATGTCTAACCGTCAGAAATCTCGAACCACTTTCCGAACTGGAAAGGAACTGCCCATCCTGGAACATTTTCCGAACTGGAAAATGACTACCCATAAATCACTGGCCACAAGGGGATAATCGATGTCTATGGTACATCAACAATCTATCAGACCATTTTCATTACGAAAATGACTATCCGATCTGGACCATTTTCCGAACTGTAAAATGTCTAACCGTCAGAAATCTCGAACCACTTTCCGAACTGGAAAGGAATTGCCCATCCTGGAACATTTTCCGAACTGGAAAATGACTACCCATAAATCAATAACATATAAGTGCTCTCTCCCAACCTGGGAGTAATCACTTCCTAATAAGGAAGTCGTCTTCACGAGCCCCATCTTATCTGCAAACTTTTCATCTTGGAGAGAGGATTTACCAAAATTTCTGCTCATCTGTGGAGATATACTGAAGAACCACTTCTCTCTTATGGACTTTATCACAGAGAATATAATGCTTGATCTCAATGTACTTCGACCTGTCATGGAACACCAGTTTCTCTAAAGGATTCACATAGCTTTAATATACCATGGTCGAATTCAACACCTGATCAGACGATTCAGAAACCAACTTACAGAGCCACATTGCTTATGTACAAGCATCACAAGCTGCAATATACTATGCTTTTGTAGTGTTGAGTGCAACAAACTTTTGTTTCCTGCTAGCCCATGACATCGTGGCAAAGCTCAAACTGAAACATATCCAAGTATCACTTCTTTTGTCATAGGAAGTTTTCACCACGTTTCTACTGTATATGAGATACTCTACATGAAGTTGCTTGAATCCGTACAAGGTCTTCTTCCATTTGCATACATGGGTCTCTTTCTGGTATAAGCTTCTTTCTCAATTTGCTTTATTGGGAAGAATAGTCTTTTACATGTAAATTTCAATCCATGGATACTACAACAGGTATATCTGGTTTACTAGAACAAGTTGTCGTCATGGTCTTCTCCCTCCTTCTGGAAGAATCTCTAGTTTTGAATCTCGCAAAGCTTCCATTTATAAGTCTTTCACATTTTCTTACATACACTGTTCCTCATCACAACTTGCATTTTTTCTGCTTGATTGCTTCTAGTGGGTTCAAACCAAGTTGGTAGTCTTATAATTCTCGGTATAATAACTGGTTGTTCTGGCTTTTCTTTCTTTCTTAGAATCTTCATGTTCTTCCTCATGTTCCTCCTTAGCTTTTGGGTCCATGGAGTCTTCTATAGATTCCATGCCCTTTCTTCCTGAAGATTCCAACTTCTTCCTTTCATCATAGGAACATGGATGTAGATGGACAACCAAGGATACTTAAGGCTTATTTTCGAAGAATACTTCTTCTAGAGTCAAACTGAACACGTGTTGCTTATCATGGCTGCTACTTTCAATGGGGAACATGGAAATATACTTTATAATGTTTACGGATTCTTCAATGGATCATATCATTTAGGATTAGCTCCCTCCTAATCCTCGCTTCATGCATGAATGCTTGCTCTTCTTTTGGAATTATGTAATCAGCTCCCTCCATCTAAGAGAGTCCACGGTTCCGTCTATATCCTTAGTGCCTTCCGCAAGGAGTCACAAGTCTTTTTCTAATTTCCTCTTGATTACTAACTTCTTTCTGATTTGACTTCTTCTAGGTCTCTTCAAGTTTGATTCTGATTTCGGCCTATCTGGCAGTTGTTACTTATCTAATAGCTTCCACGGGAATTGTTACCAAAGATTGTCAACATACTTCATCTTTTTCATGTGTATTGCTTGACTTGTAGTCATCGTGATAGCAATCCTTATCTTCTTATTCTTCCATAGGTATTGTTTCACTGACCATCTTATCTTTTAAGAAATAGATATACATGATATGTACAGGAACTATGCAAACATGGTATGTATAAGAACTATGAAGAATATTGTTACCTTGGCTAGAAGAAGAAATCTGTTTTATCCTGCTTGGCTTTCTTTGAGGGTTCTCTTTCTTCGGCAACTGTTGCTTCGTCTGTTTCTTTCCTTTTCTCTAACTCAGGATAGTGGTTCCTGTAGTGACCATATTTTCGACAGTTGAAGCATTGTATCTTTGAGATATCCTTTTCTTGATTTGGTTTCTTCCTTAAGCCAAACTTCTTCTTATTCCTGAAATTCTTGAACTTTGTTGTGAAGGCTTGATCATCGTATTTATTTTGGGATTTCTCTTTTGCGTTAATCCTTGATTCTTCATATGCACAGCAAGTCCAAAGTTCTTCAAATGTGGGATACTCCTTTCTTGTGTTCATGCTTGCGGCAAATGCATCCCATGTCTTGGGAAGGCCATTGAGTACTATATTTTACCAGTTCCTTTTCTGAAATGATTTCTTCAATAGCTTGTAGTTGATCTCTTAATTGAGAGATTCTTACAAAGTATGATGTTATGCTATCATCATCATTCATTTTCATGTCACCGAGCTCATTCTTCAGAATCATTACTTGTCCAATGTTTCTGATTGAGAAGAGGTTAGTAAGGGCATCGTACATCTTTTTAGATGAGTCAAGATGAGAGATGTAGGGTATCAAGTGATCTTTTACAGAGTCCACTATGATACTCATAGCGTTGATGTCATTGTCCTTGAACTTCACCATAACTGCAACGTTCTAAGGTTCCTTCTCTTTTCCCGCTTCAAACTATGGTTCCATGATCTTTCCTTTCACGATATTCAACACTTTATTCTTGGCAAGGATGAGGTCAATCCTTGTCTTCCATGCTCTGAAGTTAGAAGGCCCTCAATTTGTTTTCTTACTTCATAGAGTAAGTCGTGATTGTTTTGACTTGGTCAACCTTTGACTTTGACCAAAAACTCAAACTTGACGACATAGCTTGTTGAGAGTACCAGGAGGTGCGTTATGCTAGGGCGCACTAGTCTATCCAAAAATTAGGTCAATCTCTTCACTTAAGGTGCCTTAACAAGAGGGTTAGGGTTTCATTGTTGCAGCAAAACTTTGACTGCAACTGTGACTAAGCAAATTCTCCCAATCTATCTTCCAGCGGTTAGATTGTCCGAAGATAGTGTGGGCCCATAACTTGTTAGAAAAATAGGTGTGCTCGTTTCATTATAGACTATCTCAATATTGCCACCCAACCATAGGCACAAATGCCACCCCCGAGCACCTTAACCTTGACAGAGAGAATAATTCTGGAAGCAAACCCTAGAACTAATAGCCAATCAAGGTAGTGTACCTCTCTCCAGGGCTAGCACATCAAGCAAGAATAACCAAAATCCAAGCAAAAATTCCAAACCATAACCAAGAGAAAGTCCAAGCCAAAACCGAAATTTTCCAGTTGCGGCTGCAACTCATCTCCAAACTTGCGCACCACTAGCCTTATGCAGTTGTGAGAGGTGAGGTGTGTCAAATGAGCTCTAGCGCCCTCAGATTTATAGTCCTCCAAGTGACCTAACTGGGCCGACTTCTACTCCTGGAGGCTAATAACTTAATATTACATTTTCTCGAGTTGACTTGTCTTCTAGGGTTCGTATCCAACCATTTAGGGTTTCTCTAGCTTCCCGAAATATTCTAGTCTCATCAAAACTTACACGTGGAGGGTTAATACCTCCCGCAGCTACCATAATATCAACATGAACACCGTGAAGTTCCCCTTGGCCAAGGGCTTAGTCAAGATATCTCCAACCTGTTGATCTATTTAAATATACTCTAAAACATGGTTTTTAAACTCGAAATCGGTCGAGGGTCAACTCGGACTCAGATTGACTCAGACCGATCTGATTTCAATGACTCGATTTACTAAAAAATACATAAAATATTTAAATTTTAATGAAAAAATTATATTTTAAAGATTCCAAACCATGATTCCAAAAAATTATTGAAACTTTGAAAGAAAGCATTATGAATAAATGAGCAATGACAAACATAAATGACAAGCAATGTTCCATCATTGCTTATATTGGGATCCTCATCATTATTATCACCCTTTGCCTGTTGTCTAGCCTTTGCCTCCACCTTGATCCTCTGGGGACATCAGTCAACACCCCCCAATTTTGATGAAACTACCTAATCTAAGCCTTATAAGTTATGATATGGTAGAAAAAGCATAACATGCCTAGTCAATGATTTTTGTTTGAGTGAAGTGCACATTTTTTCCAAGGACATGACAGAGGAGTTCAACAATCAATACCACCTACATCAAGGTACATAAAGGGCTTGATGTTCTTGATTAAATGCCAATCCCATACCCTCATACATGATAGAATCCAAATGAAAATGTTGCAATCCTACCAATCCTGAAACCCTAAAAATTGTTAAGTTTGTTGAATTTTGAATGGGATATGAAATTCTACATTCTCCATATGAAGTCCGATGAGGTTGGAACCACTCTCAAACATCCTGAAACAATTAATGGTAATGTTTAAAAAATAAGTAAAAGTTGACAATTCCTTAAAAAAGGAAATGCCATCTTTTACTTTAAGAATTAAACATTACCATTAATTGTCGGTGTTTTTGGCCAAACCTCTCTAAAGAAAAACTGAATTTTGCATGTTGGTGGGGTCCAATACCTACTTGGTCAAGTTCATACAAACTCGATCGAGTAGGACCGGTTAGGTACCAAACCGACCGAGTCATGCTTTGACTCGACCGATTCAATATGATCACTAGTCAACTCAACCAAGTTGACCAAGTCCAAGTTGATTCGAATTGATTTCAAAACACTACCATACACAGTTAATCCATTTAAGCTAATTTGCACTCACACTGACTCTATAACGATTGGCTTAGATTGACCATAAGGATTCCCCCCTAGGGTAGGGTAGCTTAGTTTCCTTAGTCTGAAGTGTGGGGCAAGGCTACCGAAGTGACAGTGGGTAGCTTGCCTATTATACCTCTATGCTTTCCTATTGAGGTTAGGACTTTTCCTCCTAGGGTAGAGTTTGAGAGCTAACACTCAAAATAGGACTAACAAATAAGTTGACCATCATCAATCAAAACAATAATTTCATGAAGGGGATAGGGTCTTTTTGGGATTCAACCATATAAACAATTACATCTTAAGCAAGGAGGAAAGAACAAAATTCTATGAACCTTACCAACTATAAGAAAGCATAAGCAAGGTTGCTTATGCTGTAAACCTTCATAACAAAGGTCGAGTCTGTCTTCAAAATTAGGACATAATTTCCCAATACAAAGAGAGTAACTAGTTCTTGATAAGGTCAGATCTGTCTTTGAAGCTTTAATGCATTTTATCAATAGGTACAAAATTCTTGCGACGCCTAATAGATAACAAAACATCTCATCAAAAGGAAGAATTTACCAATTGATGATGCTTCATGGGAAAAAGAGGCATTTAAAAATTAATATCCTTCTCTTCCTATGCTTTCAGAACAAAGCACTTAAAGGGGAAGGGTTTGTCATATACCTAATTAATCACCCATTTATAAATAAAGAGTCACAATTGTTCATCATGACCTCAACCCTTCACAAGTATAAATGTTAGTAGATATTGTAGATTGTAGTCACTCTCTATCTTCTATTTATCATATATATAAATATATAATTTTCCATATATTATTTAGTGTTTGACATTTGAACTTGATTTCACCATTTTCACATGGGCAAGGTGAGTTTGGCACAATTCAGGGTTTGTGTGAGAGGAATCATAACAAAGATCCAATAGATTTGGTGGCAAATTCATGGTGTACATACATGCCCAAGAGCTACAATAATTTGCTATATGGCTACTCTCACAAGTAGCCTATTACCCCCCATGCCTAGGGATAAACAGAGGAGATCATGTCTCATGGCCTGCAATGGAGACAATGATCCTGACCATGATGATGATCAGCATGTCCACAAAAGACAGACCGACAACCCCCCTCAGATTGCCTCTTACAGCTACAGATCAACCAAGATCATCGCATCCAGACAACTCTGTGTATGGGAGATGGTAAGCCAATGTCGCCATGAGGTATGTTAGTCCTTCTTTCATGCGAAGTGTTGTGCTTAATTTACTGGGCATGTAGATGAGGATCATTGGTTGAAGTTGGATAATTGATCACTAGCTTGGGAAGTTGTGTTTGTTGTCTCGTTTCAGCTTGGTGGCCAACTTTTGTGCCCTAGTCTCATGTTGTCACCACCTAGGGAAGAGAGGTACTACTGGGGGGCCCTCACAAGGGTAGTGTCTGGTTCCCCACCATACTTAACACTTTCCATCCTGGAGCCTCTCACAATGTACTAAACATCGATAATGGGTCATGATCCATTCTCTCATGAGAAGAAGGGGCTAAAGGCCCAGAGGTTGATGCAGTTGTTATATGTATGCTATGAAAAAATGAAAAAGGCCACCTATAAAAGCCACAGGCCAGCTTGAGCTCTACCCCCTCTCAAGGTTATCGCCCCTTGTCCTGATGCACTGAATGGACCATAGCCCAGAAAGAAAATGAAATAACAAAAGTTTGAAACCTGTAAAGGGGACTTACAAAATAATGAATGTGTATCAAAAGGCAATTAAGGGGTTCAGAATGCAAAAAGTACCGAGGAAAGGGTATCTCAAGCAGCGAGCGCTCCCTCTCAAATGCAATCATAGAAATGGATTTAATGACACATAAGCCATGAAGTAAGCCCAAATCCATACCACTATCACACTTACTCTTGAAGGGTTTCTTTCTTTCATTGTTTCTCTCGGGACCTATCCCTCTACCTGGGTCTTTTCTTTTACTATCTTGGTTGCCACACCTAATAAGGATGGATGAAGGCGCTCCCATATTCAAACTTGCCAACTCACATGAGGTCCTGGGCCGGTGTGATGCTTGAAGGGGATACTGAGGTGAATTGTTCACATGGCTTATATCTTAAGTAACAACTTACTTTGCATGACTCAAGGACTAATATCTCTTATGAACATTAGTTTACCTTGTCTTATATTCTACTTTGTTTTGGATGGCCCTAACATGGTTCTTTGAGAGACATCCTAGGATTTTACTCAGGACGTTGTGCCCTTATTGCAAGACTTTGGCAGGTGTGATGCAAAGTAGTGAGCCATCCAGTGACTTGCCACCTTCTTACATGAGCTCTCACATCTTCAGAACCTCGGAGGATGGACAGATGAGCTTGGTTTTGGCAGATTTGGTCATGATGGCACACAGATGGGCTGGAAGCCCACAAGTTGGGCAGTGTACCCCAAGGCTTATTACTCAATGGATTGAGGACGTTGCAGCAGCAAACAGCCAGATACCATGCAAAGACGAGATGCAACCTCCTCCACCCTGGACACAGTTCCCTAAACCCTTGACGTTGGCCTCCATTTGTTGATGACGTCACCTTCTAGGGTTTCTTGATGATGGGGTTTGATGTCCCATGGGGTACCACTAATGATGGAGCATGACCATGGATGATGGGAGGCACCCTTTGCCATGATTTCACCTTGAGATGCCATGTGGCCTTGGGAGGCCCTCCTCTAGCCTTGGGAGGCTTGACGTCACCACACGTGTGGAATTTATGATAGCTTATTTGCATTTTTAGCATTTGTAGAGGCTACTTGAGGGGTCTGCCTCACTTATTTTTGTTATTTCACTTGATAGGTGGACAAAGTGCTAGGTTTACCTCATATAAAGAGGCTAGCGCTTGGATATTTCATTCATCATCACTTTGCCTCACACTTGTATGGGGTAACACTTCAAAAAGATTCACTATTTTTAGCCTCTTGGCTCTTTTTTCTCATGCACTAGCCTTGGAGGAGGTTCTTTGTGGATGTTTAGCTCTCTTGGATGGATAATTTCTGCAATTAGGTTTTGAATGATGATGTTGTTTGGAGGAAGTAAGTAATTTTCTGCAATTTTATGTTTCTTGCTAACGCTAAAGGTTAAATTGCTATCTTGTTGCAAGTATTCTAGTCTTGTTGAAACCCTAAGAGGGAGACATAAGCATTTCTCTCCCTCACAAAGTCTTTATTGTCCAAGTTTGTGAAGCATTCTTTGCTAGGGTTAAAAGCCTAAGGCCCAAAAGTGCTTGCACTTTAGGGTTTTAACCGTAGACTTTGATCATTGACCTAAGTGAAGCTAGAAGAAGGGAAAAACGACACCTAGAGCCCAAGAGTGTTTGCACCCTAGGTACCTCTTTCCTCAAAGTCTAAGACCTAAGGCCCAAGCGTGTTTGCACCTTAGGGTTTAGACTTTACCTTTCTTGTTTCATCTAGTTCAATCTTCAAGCTAATACATTTGAGACTCCATTTGCTGTAGAGGACAACGGCACTAGTCTAAGAGTGTTCTTGTAGTTAAAGTAGCTATTAAAATCAATTTTCTCATGCTCTCAAACAATTTACTAACCTTGCTAACCCTAACCCTAGCAAACTACTACTATTTCTTGCTGCTGTTATAAAAGTTTGCTACAACCACTGAAAACTACAATAATTTGTTGCATACACTCATTTATAAGTGGATTATCTTACTCAGAAATTACTTCTAGCAATTGGATAATGTTATACTTGTTGAAAGCTTGATTTTCATGGTGAATTGCTACATTTCGGAGTACTTTTGTTTGCTGCTGTTGCAAAGTTCTAATTGCTGCTACAAGAATAGTTTGCAACATCCATAGCATTCATCGATTATCTAGTGTCTAAGAGATCATTGTTGCATATTATAACTTGGTAATTGTCTACATTTATTGAAAATTGTTTGTTGTCTCTACAAGTACAACAACTAACTCGTTATCTTCTATCCCTCTCCTAGACCTACACCTAATCAACAGGTGACCAAGATAGGGGGTTGTAGGCATGACTAATCTTGCTATTTGAATTTTGATCCCTTGAGGCCACCTAGGAAGCCTTCCTTGTGGTGGTGACTCCTCCATCACTAAAATGAAGAAAGTCTCTACTTAGGTGACAGTGGTAGATTCTTCCATAGTTACATCAGATTTGGGATCTTGTGGAGGGCTTTGCACAAGTACAAATCATGTGATAACATAGCCAATTTCTCAATCAATGAGGTATTGGAGTACGTACAAGTTTTATTCATTCAGTGAAGAGAAACTAATTGGAATCTAAGAAGGCAGATAAATTAGTGTATATTCATAGTGCCCTTCATTTTCTTGCTCAGAAAGACCAAGGTACAGGGAAGGTCCTTCCAAAAAAACGAACTATTTCATGGATGACGTTACAATGAGATCCAACACGATGGCTTTATTGAGCTGCCTACATTTACAAACCCAGCAAATGAGCCACAACTTGAGAGAGGCAAGTATTTGTAGAGCTTTTTTACCAAGGATCTAGAGCATGCAAAACATGAAAAAGAATCAATTGTCGGCATTATTGATAAGTGACAAGTCACCAATGATTCATGCCTCATGAGTAAATGCCATTGAGGATGTTTTGTAGTTACTTACTGTTACACCTCATATTGTATGAGGTTCCACTTTGTGATTTTCATCACATTGATGGAGATTTGTTGTTGGTTCCATGGAGGTCTTTGGCTTATAGGGGAATCTTACTTCTCCTTGGTTGAATGATTGTGACTACTGCTTGGTGGCCTTCTCACATGTACTTGCCTTGTTCATCACCCCTTGGTTTCATTTTGGAGGGTTGTGGAGTGAAAGTAGTGATTGAAGATTGGAGCTTGGAGATGGTGGTGTTGGGGTCCCTTGCGTATCAAATTTGAAGTTTAATGGAAGATTGAGGTATTGATCCACTTTGTTGTATGCTTTATTTCTGCTCTTCAATTGTTGTCCATGTTGTTGTAGATGCTTCTCGTTGTCATTCTTTTATAAAGGCTTAGTAATGAATTTATTCATCTAGGAGAAAAGAATGTGAGGAGGTTCTCCCTCTTGCTTTATTTGTTGTTTTATTTCTGCACTTGTTCTCCTTTCTTCTATCAACAAAGTCGCAGACTAGTTTTTCTACAACACATTTCCAGCAAATACTTAAGGTTCAATTGTGTCAAATTAGGCCCTTTTTACCTTGAGTACACGCCCAAGTGATGAATGTACCAAATAAGTTCTTTCATCCAGGATGTTGAATGTG
>JASDQU010010577.1:41045-67455 GCA_032191745.1 Picea mariana | reverse complement strand
TCCAGGATGTTGAATGTGGTAAACTAGCCCTTTCAACCAACCATATAGCCTACTTCAAATTAGTTGATTGTAACACACTAGTTCTTTCATTCATTCAATGTTTCATGACTCCATTAGCACTTAGATTGATGGGCACTACTCTTACATCATCCCATTTCGTTTTTCCCCTCATCTCATTTTTCTTTTCTTTCCTTTCCATACCCCCATTCCCATTTCCATCCTATTTCATATACTACAACCATTTTGCTTAGACTAACTCTTCATTAAATCACCTTGTGCCCCCATTCTATAGCCTAGCAATCCTACCTTTTAGAGAAGCCCACCTTAAGTTGAAGAAAAACCAACCTAAAGAGAGAGGAAGAGCTACTGAGGTGACAGTTGGTAGCCTTCCTAAGTTGCACAAAACTAGCACCTTGGTGATTGGGACTTTACACTTTTGTGGGTACTAGATTTTGTTGTAACACTTACAAATTTAAAATTATGACCATAGTATTAAAGTTTGAATAATTGAATAGGAAATTTTTTAAGTTATATCATGAATATCAAACTGGAAATGTGATTGTGACATTGTTAATATTAAATTATTACCATATTTATATTATATTATATTATAATTTTAAGTCGTACATTTCTAAAGTCTCATGTATTTTAMTATTTTCCAATTTTAAATTTTTAACATACTACAATATTTTAAATATAAATGTATACATAATAAGTGACATGTCTCCACTCACCCATATTTCAAAAAAAGCGCACACACATCCCCWCCTGCACACCCTAGCTACCTTGTTAGCATCACTTACAAAAAAAAAATCAATAAACATGCCACCAAACTTCTCCATGCTACAAGGACTAGGAAGACCAAAAAACAGAAAATTAGTGAGAAGCAGAGAAGCTTACAAACCCCCACTCATCCCTAGCTTTGATTAGACCCCAAAAATCTAAAAGAAATGCAATTAGCCCTCACACAACCATTAATCGTTACATCCACTAACAAATTTTTAACAATGAACCAACTAAAAGAACATATAGGTATGTTGGAAAATTCGTTCAACAAACTTCAAGATGGATCTCCATAAATAAGCATGGCCATCCTAGTGTGGTACTAGTGTGATCAATTTGTTGCACATCACAATTGGCATCAAACTATGCTCTTCGAATTGACACTGACATTGAGATCTATCATACTCTATAGTCCATTGTGAAACAAATGAGGATGTGAAGATGTCTAGATACAAGAACACTGGCTTCAACTAGAGCTTAGACCTGGAGTTGTTTCTTCCAATGACTAAACCAAACTAAAGGATAATGTGCTACAATAAATGACTATTTGGAGTCCTAATATCTTAGGGCTTTTATTAGCGTCAAAGGCCACGATTATTCAATTGAATCAAGTGAATACTATAAGAGTGAATGTGAGACTACTGTAGGTACACGTGGCAAACAATGATCCGAATTGGATCTGCACAACAATACAATTGGCTATTAGCTCAAGATCTACGAGGATTGACAAAATCAAGGTTCAAGACTGAGGACAAGTTAAGGGACAAGGTTAATGGCATGAAGGGATCCATGTCATTTTGACTGATGTCCACACCTACAATAACATTGTAATCTTAATGTAAGCATGGGAAAAGTCAAAATTGAAAAGAAAGAGAATTGAAAAAAAATGAAAAGAAAAAAAATGTGTATTAAAAAAATAAAACATCAGAAACTATTCCTCAAAGGATTACTGAGAAAAGAGGAAAAGCCAATGGAAGGTGAGCAGTTGGCGATGCATGTCCTTCCAACTGAGCCCCCAGTAAAGCCATTCTCTTATTTATTCATGCACTACAAAGGAATAGGGTTCTTTGGCCGAGATTGATGCCTAAATTCCCATGTGAAGACTGATAAAGTACCAAAGAGCCAAAAGGTACTGTAATCTGCCCATTTGCCGAGAAATAAAGAGACTGATCGAAGCCAATCGAATGTTGGTTTTCCCATTTGGGTTTCCATGGTAAATACTATGTTGATGGTGTGATGAATTTCTCTATGTGTTGTGTTAATTATGTAGGAATTTCAACGAGAGAGTACAGATCATCCTCCTTCGTTGCATCATTAGATGCAAGCAGACAGTTCCTCAGCCCATCATCCTTGTAGAGTTTGGTGCTCACCCCTTCCGGCTTGAGATAGTGTTTAGTCTCATCTCACTTCTGCATCGCAATCGGAGCTTCGTCGATACATCAAGGGGGCAAGACAAGTATCCATATTTGGACTACTTCTCAAAGTCCATTGCAGCAGCTAATTCTTTGGCTCAATCTTGATGTTGGTAGACCAGGGTCTCGGATCTCCTAACATATGTTGGTATTACAATGGACCAGCTCCCTCCATTTAGATATTCCCTATGTGCACCCAGCCACCTCTAAACTACCAGAAAAGATATGCATACAATCATCCGAGAGGATATCTACAGACAATTTGTACAAGTCACTTGGATAAACCATCAGAGTGGGCTACGTCCAAAGATGGCAATCTACCCTGAGCACTTCATGGTTATGAGGGATGGCCTCATTGTTCGACCACATTGCACCTCCGCTATTGGATGCATGCTCTTCGAATCCCCTAGGCCAGTTGAGAGTTGGCTCTCATAGACTGCAGATTGAGACTCACCATCAAATTGGCTAATCAAATAGGATATGCCAGATGTGCCATCTCCAAGAGATTGAGACTGAGGAGCACTTCATCTTCCGTTACCCAATTTACCACAAGATCTGAATATGGTTCCACTATATTTTCAAAGAGTTATAGACGCTTGGCAGCTTCTTTAGGTATACTAACTAGAGATGCCTGGCCCTATGCATACAAAAGGCCTTCCATCTCTGCTCTTCTATTCTCCAACCACATCCACACCCTGGACCAGCTCCCACCCCACAGATCACTTCCTTTTTTATGGTGCTCCCGACTAGGGGCACCAAGCGGCAATTGGATAGAGATGATCCATGATCGATGAGAACACGGGGCATTACTTCTACCTCTAGGAGACCCCAGAAGCATCGCCAAACCAGACCTCATTTTAGTAATCAAACCAGTCACCAAATGAGATCTTCTAGACCACAGTGACAAGATATTCCTTCTAGATAGAAACACGGCACTCATTCAAACTCCTCTTCCGATTCTTCGTCTGGACAACCATCCATTTTGAGTTTTCTTCATTCAACCTCGGTTGTTAGGAGAGATGGATTCAATAGAACAGAGTAGCTTCATACCACTGGTGCCATAGATTTTGGATCTACTCATCTCGTACATCTCTCTCTCCTGGACTACCTCTCCATTTGTGGAGTCATCTCTCTAGGTTTTTAGATTAAACTTATATTCTATTTTACTTCTTGTTTCTTGCTTTTATATAGGAGCTACTTTAGCACTTCTGCCTTGTATAAGACATCATTGTACCAAAATAGTACCATTGACCTACTTTTGTGTTCATTTGTTGAACATTAATATACTTATCTTATCTTATTTATCTATGTTTAAATTGTTGTCTGAGTTCATCCTAATGGTGTGAAAATCCATTTCTAGTTGTAGTTTTATCGATTTCCTTCATGTTTTCATTCTCCATTAACAATTTAAGAATACCAACTGCTTTGTATTACCCACCATTAGATTTACTTTGAGATTGGAGATGCATGGCTACTATTATTTGACTGTTACACTTATCTAGTTGAGTAACTAATTCTATCCAGCAAAACTTAGTGACTATTGAAGCCATACAAAACATAGGCTTCTTCACCAAGCCGTACACAGCAATTGAAGGAGAATTGGAAGCCATATGCAGCACATGTGCCTTCCTCAAAGACATACACAACGATTGGAGGAGAATTGGAGGCCATAAGAGCCATACGCTACCTAGTAGATTGTCTTCCTCTTCCTAGAACCTATGCAATTGGTGGCTGAGTCATTATTTACTTAGTGGCGGATAGTTTGCTTAGAAAGGAATTGTCAAGTTGTGCCAGCCAAGGAATTGTCAAGTAATTTATTTCATTGCTCCTCTTCCCATTGCATTGGAAATTGTGTGGTTCACCTAGTATTGGGCTATTTGTGTGGTTCAAATATTTTGGCATGTTTGTGGATTGTCTTATTCCCACGTTTCATGCAGCCATCGCATGCATTTGATATAAAGCCCATTCCTTCTATGTTTCACATAATTGCCATCTTATACAAGTTCCATGTTACATTATTTGGCTAAGTGATCATGATGACTCCCCCAACCAACAAATGTGCAAAAGTTAGAATGATCATATCGTGTAATAACTTAAACAGAAATTTAAGTTAGTTACCTTACATTATGTTATAAAGTTGATTTATGATGCCTTAAAGGGTGGTAAGTAGTTAGGTGATTAGTTCTTTTATTCTGCTGCATCTAAATATTTGAATAACTTAATAACATAGTGACTGGCTCATTGAATTTGTTGAAAATAAGCCAAAGTCAGATATAGTGGTATTGGGGGACGGATAAGAGCACCACGTATAGAAGGCCGTGGTAAAGTGCATAATGTTGAAAGGTAAGACCTTGATGTTTATGAATGTTTTATACATTCCTAGTTTGATCAAAAATTTACTTTCAATTAGTGAGATCACAAAGCTAGTTTATTATTGCCATATTATCTTGGATGCAATGGGCTTGAGACTATTTGCTAAACCTTTTGCCAAGACCTCATAAGAAACATTTAAAAGAGTGATGGGCCTCCATCCTACTATTTTCCCTCTTTTCAAGGCCCTTGGGGATTAACTTGATAAACCTGGCATTGACATGTTCCACCATGATTACGGTTTCCAAGGACTCTCAACATGCTGACACCTATGAGTATTTACTATTTTGCATGGTTGGTTCAAGATACCTTACCATTAAACTCCACAATTAAAAATCATCAACCTAGTATTGTACTAAATTGGCCCCCCTCCTCGAAAGTAATGTGAATATATGGCACTGGCACATGACATCATAATACAACTAAAAATCTGCAATGTCTAAATGCAGAAAACATTCACTCGATATTAGGAATTTACCCAGCTCTATTTATCAGCTATGAAAAGAAAAGAGGAGGTATCCAGAAGCTCAAAATGATGTTAAATTCTAGGAAACATTTCCCAGACATTTCCCATCATTTTCTGTACCATTTCCACACTGGAAAGGTTTCCTGTATGGAAACAGTTGCAAACTGTTCTCTTTCTTTGCATTGCACATCACACATGGAATAGAAAAATATGAACCTGAGAAGTTGCCAAGAATCAAGATCTTAGAATCTTGTAGGGTATGCCCAAAACAAAATTACACCAGATACAAGACCTCGCGACTTCAAGCAATTCATAGAACTTTTCTACAAGGTTCAAAATCAAGGGAAGAGGCAAGGGCAGAAAGAATCATTTCTAACAAACTTTAAAGGGTATTTCAATTTGTTCTAAGAGGACATATAATCACATGCTAATTTCGTATTACAATGATCAGTGCCTACAATTGCCAAAGAAATGGCATATTATATTGTGTTTTGGAACTGCCATATCATAAAACGAACTATAAAGTTAGCTGTAGCGTACATCTTTTGCATTATGTAACAAAGCAAAAAATGTTCAAAATTTTTCTCTAAAGCTAATATATGATGGTGTATTTTATAATGGTGCATTCTGCATAGGCAAAAGGGACTTACAGTTCCTGCCTCCTTCGAGACTGCACAAGATGAACTCTGCCGCTGCAAAGATGTGCCCTCACTGAAAACCAGATAAATACTCTATTCAACATAAGGCAGAAACACAGGAAAAACATTTGACACATGCCCCTTCTCAATGACAAATGCCCATTGTCAAAATATAGCTATTCAGCATAAAAGTGCTTATACTTCTGGCCAAAAGATAAATAAACTCTCAAAGCACCAAATTTATAACCTCAAAGAAATAACTGAACAATTGCAAGTTATAGTTTTAGAACTTACCCATGCTGACTATCAAGAGGAGACTGATGAGACTGGGTTTTGTATTTGTGAACTGGCAGTGTGTTTATCTCTGCATCACTCATTGATGGGACACCAGGGGGATTGTCTGAGTCCAGTGCTCTCAGTGCATCATAGTCTTGAAACATTCCAAACAGCTCATCAGCCAAGGATATAAAAATATAAGAAATGTTCTTATATCTTAAGTTTGACAATCATCTTTCCCTACATATTTTGATTTCCTGAAATCCAAAACAAATATGAAGCATTAAACAATTAGAATCAAATATCTAAAATTGTGCATTCATGAACGAATACCTAGGTCATCAAATTCACGGTCAAGCAGAGCAAGCTGAAGACGAAGGCCTTGCAGCCGGCCTCTTGTTGCGAATGCAATGGAAGGAGGCATACGTAACCGCAGTTCAGTGTGACCTACTAAGCCTCCAGCTGCTGCAGCAACTGCTGCAGCATGTGCCTGGGCCTGAGCTTGAAGCTGCTGACACATTGCATACATCCGCAGGCTGCTTGCCATCAAAAATACACCAAGGCCCAGCCAGAGCTGCATATAATATAATCCAGGACCAACATTAAACACATCATAGCAACCTGTTTAGACAGTTTTTCTCACAAGTGGAAAAAAGGACAACATAAGAAGATTGCCCGATATCATGATCTATGATTCAGACAGTTTTTCTTATATCTCAAGTAAAGGACAACATAAGAAGGATCTGTCATAACCTGATTTATAATTTGAAATAGCTCATATAACTCTTCACAAATCAAGCGTTTTGGTGCATAAACCATACCAGAAAATTTGGAGACATTTGGTGGGAATTTAAGATCATGAACAACAATAGTACTGCAGCAACAATATTAAGAGGTCACTAACACATAATTTAATAAGTTCGGCATTTATAGAAAATACTTGCTAATTAGGAAAAGTGTGAAGAATGATATATGCTCAAACATACCTGTGGCCAGAAACGCCATAGGATTAGCATTTATCGAGCGCCCACCACCATGAATTCGCTGCAAAAGAATGAACAGAAACACATTTTGAAGTTGATATCAACCAAAAATAGAAAAAACTGAATTCAGCTGACAATAACAATTGAACACATCTTTTCTGCAATTCCAGTTAATATACTCCAATGCACAAACCTTTACAGAACAGCATGCATTAATCTATAGAGACTACCAGTAGAGCAATCTGCAGAGAAATAGTTATAGAATGGGAATTTTTGAAACATACCATAGCACGTCTCTCTGGTATGAAATTGGGGAATCCATTTTCTATATCCCCGCGTGATCCTCGAAAGACAAAGCTCATGTTTGCAGCAAGAGTACAATATACTTTGTTTAAAAGGCAGAATACAAAGTTCAAGGTCCCAACTGTTACCCTCTGGAAAATATGGTGGTGTTTTCCTATATCTGGCAATGCTGTTATCATAGAGGAACAAAATGATTGAATGAGAAAGCTTTTTCAAACAAACTACAACAAGAATAACAAAAAGATATCCAAAGATTCAGCACTTGTCCAATGTCTGCATTACTGGTTGGACAAACATATAACAACAAACAATTGATACAGTAACATAAAAACATGGAAAAGAATTGCACTTCAAAGTTAAGAACAATCAAAATAAGGCAGGAAGACTTTTGAACAGAAGGCATGTGACTGGTGGAATAGAACAACTTCTGTCTATAAAGATGCCTTTAAAAGGTCTTGTCACTGGTAAATGTGAATAATCCATATGAAGGCCATTTCCCATAGGCAGATACATGAAAGAAATCAATAAAAGAGCTTTAACTAACTGATTTCATATATAGTGAGTCTGTGGGCAAAGCCAAAAATAGTACCACACTAACACTCTGTACTCACTCCATGGTAAACACACAATCCTGTAATATCCACAAAGGAATGGAGAGATAGATACTGGGCAAAGAAATGCAAAGCATGACAAGTTACCATTTTTACGTTCATTCTGGTCCAAGGTGGAAGAAATCTACGACCCAAGTTACATGTCACAAAATTGGCAATACAGAATGAGCATAAACTATGCATATAGCCAAGATGGCAATCTACACAGTATTGGTCAAAAAGCCCATGACTTCAAGCAATATAAATTAAATCCGTACAGGGTTTATAAATTAAATCAGTACAGAGAGTAGCTGTTGGGGGCAAGAGCAAAGCAGGAAGCAGGAGCATGAAGCAACAATTTCCAAAAGACTCCAAGAGCTAAGCTTTCCAGGAGTGTGTTTTTATATAATATATATTTTTGTATATTTTGATGCATATATGTATTCAAAAAAGCATGTAGACTGGTGAATTAGTCACAGAAAAATATGAAAACATAGATCTTTGTGGTAGATTAATGATATTCATTAAAGCATCAACCATTTAGTACACAAATAACATCAAAGATCTAGCAGTTATAACTTGTAGCATTGTCATCAAATTATCAAACATAACACCAAGCCTCAACAGATTGACATCAACAAACGGTAAGAAATAACATCAACCATGAAATGAAACAGGGCATCATGAAAAAAGAGCTGTAATATGCAATCAACGGTTCAAACTTCAACCACCATACAATTTTTACAAAATAGGCCATAATAACGACAAAATATTCTAAGTCCTCAAATCTAGTTTCTAAACTTAAAAGGACAAATAATTATACTATCTACTAAGCTTTCTTAAGCCTCTTTCCATGGAGCAATTTCTATTTTATTTTCATATGGTCTAGTAGCAATAAGAATCGTCCGGGGAGCATGGCAAATCATTTTGAAAGTTTGGGGAATCGTTCCAGGAGCACGCAGCAACCTTCGAGAGCAGGAGCATGGGGTACGGGGAAGCTTCCCCAGAGCTAGGGTACAGAGTTTTCCAAATTAAATCATAATGTCCTATAGGTTCCTATCACAGGGAAAGGAGATACAGGAATTGCTAATTCAGGAGAGAGGATAAGTGGTCCCTCCTTCAAAATTGCAGTGCTTGGAGGTCCAGGTGGCTCTCCTCATAGGAAGGTCCCGTTAATTTTAACTACACCTAATATGTGTGCTAAAAGGACCAAAATATCATTGGTTTTGAAAGTTTGTACAAATGAGGCACTAGAGGAGTTTCTAGTTGTTTTAGAATGAGGGTTTATTGGTAGATAATTAGTTATAGTTTATGGACATCGACTAAAGCTCGAGATGGCTGATTTTCAGGGGCTTAGGAGATGTTGAAGTTTGAAGACCAAGAATCTAGAAAGTGGGTTATCAAGGGAGGACCCTGGTTATTTGGGGCGGTTCTAGGGTGTTTATGAGGCCATGAGTCCCTAATTGTAGCCCATTTACCTTTAAGTTGTCTTCTCTATGCACCTCATTTTCTTTTTTCAAGTGTCCCTTCTACTATGGGATCAAAGGGGGATACCACTGCTTCTATAGGGACTCGGGTAGCTCCCTTCCCACTTTCTTTTGGTATCACAATCAGGGATGCCTAGCCCTCTTCATCGAGGAAATATACAGTCATAGATCCTAGTTCTTGCATGCCTTGCGAGACTACCAAGAGAATCACCTCGTACTTCCATTTTGCACCATCGAATAGGTGCAACAAGAGACGAAAAGATCTTCCTAGTATTCCAAACCATAGAGTGGTGAGACCCCGTGTATCCCCTCAACCTTCCCCCCAAAGAGGTCAATCGATATCCTCAAGACCGGTTCAAAAGTGTCGAACCAAACCTCCAACCACACATCATCATAGTGACAGATAGATCAATCCCAGATGGATCCAAAGCAAGGTGCCTCCTGCCCATTGGAATGCCTCCCAACTTCAATAGAGTGGCCAAGGTTCTTTATGAAGCTTCTTTTGTTCGACCTTGGACAGTAGGAGAGTAGGGCTTGTTCGCTCCTACGTCCACCTAAATCATACAGTCAAATCCCACTATGGTGCCTAATGACTCTAACAACAAGCCAACGCCCTGGTCGCCCCCTTTGCCCTCGATCATCAAGACTAAGAGACTTTGGCATCATCCTCATTTCTCTCCTTTACTCTCTTTCTTGATCTGTTAATTTTCTAATCCTATCCCTAGATAAATTATTTCCTCGTGATTTCCTTGGTGAAAAATTAAACTGTAGCTCACTAAATAATTTAAACTTGTTGAAATAATTAACAGAAATTAAATAGCAAAAGCAAAATAGAAACCAATCTCACAATGACACATGCACAACAAATTTGTGCCCTTCAAATATGCTTTTCATTAAAATAATATCCAAGCATACAAGGGCTCCCTTACCGGGAAAATGGCCCACGGAGAAAATACAAACAACAACAAAACCTGGGCATATTTCTATTCAAGAAACCCCCTACCCTCTGTTGTCCTTGTCTCCTGCATTGTTGGTTGTATGGCAACTTGTATGACCTAACCGTATGTTGTAGGCCCTGCCATTCGCTGTACGTTCTGCGGATGCCCTACCACTAGCTGTACGTTCTGTGGATGCCTTCCCGCAGCCTGTACAGCCTAACCCCTAGGTTGTACGACCCTCCCTGGCTACTCCTACAAGTTGTACGACCCTCCAAAAAAAATTCTAGCCTCCACCTTGTTGGTATGACCTRCTGAAATCCTCCTAGCTGCAATACTTCCTCCCTTCCCAAAATTTGAAGTGTGAAAATCCTTCTCCACTCTCAGATGAGTCATTGACTCCTTACTTGTGTGTCTTCTCCTCTCACCTTGGCTTCCTTTTATAATATTGAGTTGAGCCCTAACCCTAATCTCCAAAGTGATCAATGGTTGAGATTAAATCTCACCTCACTTGAGATCAATGGCTAAGATTCATTTAATTAATTTAATTCACCAATGCCAAAAACTTAAGCATTTCATTAAATTAACCTCTATTAATTATAAAATGGCATTCACTTTAATAATTAAATTATTAAAGTGAATTTCCAAAGTTCTAAGAAGCATTAATGACGACTCGCACATGTTAGACACAAACCAATGTGAAAGTACATGTCCAAGTTGCAAAACTTCAACACTCCCTCTTAGCGAGGATTGTATTTCTGGAAGGGCCACCTAGAACTGGTCGTCCCTCCGATCCTGGCACAATATCCTGCACATCATCCTACACCATAGCATTCTGATAAGCCTGGTAGTCTATTGCTTCTTCAATGACGTTACTCCTTAGTGCCATGAAGTTTGGAAACTTCTTTGGAGGCTCGCTCTCCCTAAATGTGCTCCTAGGATCCTCAACATGCTCTTGAGCATCCCTCAATGTCTTCTCTAACCACATGGGTCTCCTGACATAGCTGGAAGGGACTAACTCCTCCTCCCCACCTAAAGGTTGGCTCCCTGAACTAGAAGCCTTTGAATATTGTTCTCCCTTCGAAGCCTCCTGTTCCTCGTCCTCTGCCACTAGTGGTAACTCATGAGACTTCCTAGAAGTCAAGCTCTCCTCGAACTTCATGTCTCTAATCACAATTGTCTTCCTCTGCGCTAGTATAAAGATCTTGAAAACCTTTGAAGTCTCGTTGTACCCCATGAAAATCCCTTCTCTCCTGAAGGCTCCAGCTTCATCCTCTTCTCCACAGGCACATGGATGTATACTGGACAACAAAACATTCTCAAATGTCCTATCTCTAGCTTCACCCCTGTGAATGCTTCCTTAGGAGTCTTGTCCACAAATATCCTGTGAGGACTCCTGTTTTGCAAGTATATTGTTGTGTTACACGCCTCTGCTCAAAAGAACATAGGCAACTCCTAGTCATGTATCATAGCCCTAGTAGAACCAATGATGGACCATTTCTTTCTCTTCGCAACCCCATTCTGTTGAGGGTTGTATGAGATTGTCAACTCCCTCTTGATCCTTGTCTCCTTGCAGAAATCCTTCAAGTCATTGGAGGTGCACTCTCCCCCATTATCCATCCTCAAGACCTTGATCTTCTTACCTGTCTGGTTCTCCACCTGGGCCTTGAACTCCCGTAACCGATTGAATACCACATCCTTGGTCTTCATAAAGAAGATCCAGGTTTTCTAGGAAAATTCGCCAATGAACGTCACATAATACAGTGCTCCCTCCACTGATGCTACTTACATCAGTCCACTCACATCTTAATATATAAGATCCAAGATCCCCTTGGACCTACTCTCACTACTTGGAAAAGCAACCTCGGCATTCTTGCCAAGTGCACTCCCTCTGCACACGCCCTRCTCAACACTGAAATCTATAAGATCAATGACAATCTCCCTCATAATTGGCAATGCCCTGTGGTGCAGGTGTCCCATCCGCCTATGCCATAGCTCACAYAGGTTGTCACTATCATGTACCAAGGCCATCTAAACAGGCTTTTCCTTCAACTTGCTAAGTTGCCCTCTCTATCCCCAATGATCACTATTGTGTCAAGGCTAGCTCCCTCTSGACGTATGAGTACTAATGYCTTCTTGAACATGACCACAAAACCCTTGTCCTCCATAACTGAGACTCGGAGCAAATTCTTCTTCAATCCCKGTACATAAAGCACATCATGGGCATCAAACRAACCTCCTGACTCAAGCTGAACAAAATAGTTCCCTCGCCCTTCACTACATACTTGGTGTCATCACCAATCTCCACATAGATCCCCGAGTCCTTCTCCATCAAATTGTTGATTAGCTCTAGTGCTTCTGTCATATGTCGTGATGCACCACTGTCCAAGTACCATGCACTCCTAGTGACCGTGATGGTAGAGAGAAAGGATACTAGTGTGAATTCCTTCTCAAACTTTGTTGCAAACTCATATAGTTGTGTCCTACTGATGCTGCTATCTGTGTCTTCCCTTGCCCCTTCTTCTCCAGACACTGTGATGCACAGTGCCCATTTTTGTGGCACGCAAAACACTTGATCTTACTCAAGTGTTTCTTCTTCTATGGCTGTGAGGTTGACCCCTCACTGTTACCCTCAGAACCCTTTCCTTTGCTCTTCTTGGCCTAACTGACCAAAGCCAAGTTCTCCTCTCCATCTCCTTGCTTGCTTGCTTTAGACTCCTCCCGAATCTCTTCCTAGATGCAATCATCCCAGAGCCTCTGCCAATCTGGAAGTTTCTCCCGACCGCAAATCCCCTTGACAAATGGTTCCCAAGGCTTGGTGAACCCATTCAATGCCATATTAACAAGTTTTGCATCATTTAATTTCTCCCCAATGGCTGCAATTTGATCACATGTCTGGGTGATCCTCATGGAGTAGTTGGTAACATTRTTAGATCTTGACATCTAGATGGATCTGAACTTGTTTCTCAAGATCATCTTTCTGTTCGAGTTATCACTCTAGAACAAATCCASTAGAACCTTGAACATCTCTCTGGCCGACTGCTTCTCTGCCACGTGAGGAATCAAATGATCCTTCACGACGTCCATGGTTAGTCTCTAGGCTTTCATACCCTTCTTCTCATGAGCCACTAACTAAGTTGCATCTGTCGAAGGAGGAACAACCTTCTCCATGATCYCCCAAAGGTCATGTTCCTTCAAAAGCAAAGTAACCCTTGCTTTCCAAGGCAGGAAATTCGATGCTCCATCCAACCGGTCTTCACACCTAAGACTGGTTGTTGCCATCTCTAGATCTAATCAAACTATCGTGGAAGTAACCCTGTTGACTTATAGATCTGCAAAAATCTTTTGAAATTGGCTTCCCTTCAGAGTTAAAGCTCTGACAACATGTTAATTTTCTAATCCCAACCCTAGATAGATTATTTCCTAGTGATTTCATTGCTGAAAAATTAAATTTCAGCTCATTGAATAATTTACAATTGTTGAAATATTTAAACAAGAATTAAATAGCGGAAGCAAAATGGAAACCAATCTCACAATGACACATGCACAACAAATTTATGCCATTCAAATTTGCTTTTCAATAAAATAATATCCAAGCATACAAAGGCTCCCTTACCGGAAAAATGGCCCACAGAGAAAATACAAACAGCAGCAAAACCTGGGCAAATTTTTGCTGAAGAAACCCCCTACCCTTTGTTGTCCATGTCTGTTGCATTGTTGGATGTACGGCAGACTATACCACCCTTATCACAGTCTGTATAGCCCTTCCGCAACTTGTACGACCCTGTCGCAGCCAGTACGACCATGTCGCGGTCTGTACGATGCTAACCACGGGCTATACAACCTGCAACTGCCCTCCTACGTCCTGTACGACCTAACCCGTGGGCTATACAGCCCTCCCTAGGTGCTCCTACAGGCTGTACGACCCTCCAGAAAAGCTTCCAACCTCCACCTTGCTAGTACGACCTGCTAAAATCCTCCTAGCTGCAATATTTCCTCCCTTTCCAAAATCTACAAAGTGAAAGTCCTTCTACACTATCAAATGAGTCACTAACTCCTTACTTGTGTGTCTTCTCCTCTCACCTTGATTGCCTTTTATAATCTTGAGTTGAGCCCTAACCCTAATCTCCAAAGTGATCAATGGTTGAGATTAAATCTCACCTCACTTGAGATTAATGGCTAAGATTCATTTAATTAATTTAATTCACTCATGCGAAAAACTTAGGCATTTCATTAAATTAACCTCTATTAATTATAAAATGACATTGACTTTAAGAATTAAATTATTAAAGTGAATTTCCAAAGTTCTAAGAGGCATTAATGACAATCTAGGGGCATTTCCTATGTACTAGTTATAGATCTAGGGGCATTTTCATATTGCACATGTTATTTTGGTGCTACCCCTATGGTTGACCCAACCCTTGGCCAACCATGGGGGAAGGTGGCATTCTTACATGATGACATGGCAATATCATTATCTTGCTCTTTTACTCATTTCAGTTTATCAGATTGATTGGTCATGTTTGCACCATTGGTGGAGGTTGCTTCAGCAACATATCATGCATCTTCATTATGTTACAAATGCTACTCCATGGTTGATTATTGGTGGAGGAATCTCCTATTACCTTTCTCTTGTGCTCAAGATGTTTCAATCATTACTCTCACTTGGACATTGCATGATGGATCCAAGTCTTAATCCTAGTTGTTGTGTCATATAGCTTAGTGGGGTACTTTACTAGTGGTTTGCTTAGATGTCATTCCCCTTTCATTATCAGTCCATCATTTTTCCTAGAAACCTCTGAGCAATCATTCGAGACTCTTTTCCACCTGGGTGGGAACCTCGATCTGGGGCTTCCAAATGATAGGCTCATTGAGAGAGGCGACAAGGCACATGCATTTCCATCAGCTAATGGAATGGCAATGGGTCCTTTTGGTCATCATCAGATCTAATGTACGATGCTATTACCTCGTCGAACATCCTATTCATCATAGAGCGAGTTTTTGGCCCTGGAGTCGAGGGTTGTTCAAGCCTCTGCTTAGCTCTCACTCTCTACTCTACTCTACTTTAATTTTTGCATCTTGCCTTTTATAGGAGACCTCTTATCTTATCTTATCTCATCCATTATTTCATCACCCTTTATTTTACCTAGACATAATTCATATTACGCCCATATTCCATCATTTACCCACTCCTAAAGGGCACATGATTCATTTCATCCATTTTCATATAGTTTTTCCTTCATAACCTCTCATTTGGCATATTTCATTATATCACCTTTTCCATGTGTGAACATGTCAAAGTGGTTTGGAATATTTCATTGTTGATTAATCAAACCCAAACCTTTTTTTAGGTAACTACAGTCGAAGAAAACCCCTAGGTACTTCCCTCATTTCGAGGATGGTACCCTCAATTCTTCAAGGCTCGAAGCTATGACAACAATATACTTATTATGAGCTCAACATGTCACTTTACGAGTATAGAACCTAGGTGGGGAGGATAACACTCCATCCCACAACCACTTGAGCTAGACCCAATTAACTAATCAAACCCAAACCTAAGGTTGAAGTGCTAAATTATTGGCCTATTTCATTACTGGGTTCTAAACCTTAATTGAGGCCTCTTTCCCTAAGTTGTAATTTTAAAAAATAGGCAAAAGAAAAAAGAAAGAAAAGCAAAAAGCACTAGGGAATGTAACTTGATGTTCATGTGGAACAAAACTTAAGGGTAGCGCTCCCCTTTGGCACAGATGTTGAGGCAATCTAATATTAAAAAATAATATTTTTTAGTGGTTGCCCTCATGAGGAATTCATTGGCTCTCTTTAGCCTTGTTCACACTCACACGTGCCACATTTGTTGACTATTTATTAGCCTTGGCACATATGTTGAGAAGGTGGTTGAGCTTGCACAGTTTTTGAGGGTTAGTTACGCATGCACCTTATCCATTTGTCCACTTTCACACTTGGCTTAACTACTTTTCCACTTACTTGTTGACTCCATCTTCTTGGCAATCTCTCCTAGGTTGTGCGCTCCACTAGAAGGTCCAACTACACCTTTGAATAAGCCCTGTTCACACCATGTTTTCCACCTTGATGATGGGTATTTCACTTGGAACTAGTGCTCCTATGCTATTTTGGTAGATTCTTCACACGGTTCGAGATTTGCATGGAGAAGTACAACTTGGATATTATTTATTTAATCCATTGACATGGTCTCTTGCTATTCAAGGGGTGGCATGCCTTCACTTGGTGGACCATTTGCAATATTTGGAGATTATTTTATTATGATTTGACAGAGTCTCATGCTATTCTTGGAGGGTGCACTTGTTGAAGTTATTGTTTGCTATTTTTGGAGCATGGTTGCAACTACATTGCACCATTCCTAGGGCACACCTCCCTTGAAGAAATTTTATAGGCTTTCCTAGGGATGCACCCTAGCTCCTTGATCCTCTCATGCCAGGATTAATATATTATTTGATGACCAACTCAAGAGCATTGTAACATGAATTTGTTACTTGTTTGACTCATCAAACATGATCACTAGGATATTATTTTTTTATTATGAGGTGGATGAGCCTAGTACTCTATAGATAAGAGGCTCCCCTCATTTATAATGGTTGTTGTTGAGTGAACTATAGTAGAGCATCTCTTTTTCTTGGTGCAAATATTTTGGAGATCTTTGCTTTTATGTTGTGAGAGGCCATTTTGTGATTAACTTGTTATGGATTGCAGCTTTATTTATGCATGCAAAGGAATTGAACAAGAACCATCCAAGTTAGAGACAACTCTAAGTGGTAGATTTACACTCGGTGTGAATTTTTTCCCCCTTGTTTCTTTGTTTTGCTTGTTTTAAATATTTCATATCTAGTTTCTTCAAAGAGTAGCAACTAGACTTAGTAATATTTAGGCAAGCAAACACTTAGGTTCGATTTTGAAATTGATGTATCATATGATCATTTCCTTGCATAATTTGTAGCTTTAATTTACAACCATATAGTATTTTTGTAGCATGCTTTAGGGCAGCCCTTGGGTCCCTTATTATAGATGAATTTAGGCCTTCTTCATAATAGTAGATGACTCCAATGGCCCAAGGATTAGTTAGGCACTAGTCATCCTCTATCATCCATCCATAAAACTTCCAATTTTCTATTTTCAAGCTATTTTTTCCTTTTGTTTAGATTGCTGGAAATTGGTTTTATTTTTTGTTTCAAATAACTTGTAGCTTCTATATTTTACTTTTTTCAGAAAATTTCAATTTCCAACTATTTTAGTCTAGGATTTCAATTTCTTGAATTTAAACTAGGCTAAAGTATTGTGTATGCTTGCTGGAATTTTGTTTAGGGTTTCTATTTTGAATTAAGTGCATTTCCACCTCTTAAATTAATTCAGAAACTTTCATTTCCAGCATAGCATAGTGACCTAGGACCTCATTTTTTCCATCATAAACTAAGTTGGATGTGATTTTATACATTCTAGAAATTGTTCTAAATTTCTGTTTTACATCAAGTGCTGTTCCAGCACATAATATAGTTCAAAAATTTGTCTTTCAAAGATTGTATTAGAGCCTTAATTTGCACTTTTTAGACTACATATTAGGTTCATGGTATATGTATAGCATTCTGGAGTTCTCTTTAGAATTTCATTATTTAATTTCTGCATTTTTCATTCATATTTAACGCAGAAATTTAATTTCCATATTGCATTATTGGGCATTTGCATCTTCCTTTCTTACTTTATTTCCTCAAGTTTCATTTTATTTGCAAATCTGAAAAGTACACTTCCACATAAGATCATTAAATTTTCAGATTTGACACAAGTTTAAGAACTTAACACAAACTATCTTACACTAGACTTAAAACTTGGTTGGAAACCTGTATATACATACCTTCATTGGAAACACTTAAACCAGATTCACAATCAAATACATTGGTCCATAAACACTTCATTGACACACCTAAACAATTGGACTTAGACTTGCCTTAAGGATACACCCCTTGAGTTGAAGAAGAGCCAACCTAAAGCGAGAGGAAGAGCTACTAAGATGACAGTAGGTAGTGTTGATATTATGGTAGCTGCAGGTGGTATTAACCTCTACGTGTAACCTTTGACAAGACTAGAATATTCCGAGAAGCAAGAGAAACCCTAAAACGTTGGATAATAATCCTAGAAGACAAGTCGGCTCAAGAGAATATTTAATATTGAGTTATTAGCCTCCAGAAAGATAAGTTGTCCCAGTCAAGTGAGATAGAGCAGTATAAATAGAGGACGCTAGAGCTCATTTGACACTCACACTCACAACTGCATAAGACTAGTGGGGCGCAAGTTTGGAGAGGGAGTACAGTTGCAACTGAGATTTTGGCTTTTGGTTGGACTTGGTCTCTTGGTTATGGTTTGGACTTTCTACGTGGTTTTTGGTTATTCTTGCTTGGTGCGCTACCCTTGGAGAAAGGTGCGCTAGCTTTTGGTTGGCTATTGGTCTGCTACCGGAATTATTCTGTCTGTCAAGGTTAAGGTGCTCGGGGGTGGCCTTTGTGCCTATGGTTGGGTGACAATATTGATATATTGTCTATGGAAAAACAAGCACATCTCTTTATTTCTAACAGGTTATGGGCCCACACCATCTTCAAACAGTCTAACCACTGGAAGATAGATTGGGAAGTTATTTGTTAAGATAGTTATGGCACCAGTTACAGCTACAGCTAGGTCTTCTGATTATGCAGTTGCAACAAACCCTAACCCTTATGTTTGGGCACTTATGATGAAGCATTTGACCTAATTTCTTGAGATCCTAGTGCACCCTAGCCTAGCACACCTCTTAGTACCCTCAGCTAGCAAAAACGTCAAGTTTGAATTTTTGGTCAAAGTCAAAGTTTGACTAGTCAAAATCAAAGGTTGAATTCTTGTCAAATTGATTATGTGGTCAAAGTTGAAATTTTAGAGTTTCTAGCTTGTTTTAATCATTGAATCTAATCTCTTCTTGTCAAGATGGTATCTAGTTTCGGATTGGAAGAAAAGTTGGACGATGCTACAAGACTTCAAAGGTATGCACTTGTATATGCTATCCAAGTTATATATCATCTAGCAAAACGTGAGTGTGTTTGCAGGAAAAGTATTAGAGACCTTGTCCAAGTTGTAATCTTGGATTCAGTGCATTCAGAGGAAAAAGCGCATCCTCCATAGCAGTGGAGGCTTCAGGTTCCAGGTTTGATTAAAATGTTAAGCTTCAAATTTGTGTATATCAAGGATGATAGTTGCTACATTACAAATTGTGAAAGCAGTCTTTGAAAGATTCTATTATTGCTAGGTGCAAATGAATACTCGACTGTATATGAATACTATTGATATAGATGCTTATTGTACTTGTTCGCAAGTTAAACTAACATCTCCTCTAGATAGATATTTCTTGTTTGCTCTTGTTGTTCTTGTTCCGGGTAGGTACCCTTGTGAAATATGTTTGATGAACAATCCTTGTGGAATCTGTCATAGAAGAAGTTTATAAGGATGACACAACTGCCAGATGGGCAGCAATCAGAACAGATAGAAACAAACTTAAAGAGACTCACAGGAGTAAGACTCGAAGGAAGTCAAGAATCAAAAGGAAACCAGAACAGGCTTGTGACACTTTGCAGAAAGCAAAGAAAGATGCAGCAGACGGAAGCATGGACTCTTTCAGATAGAGGGAGCTGATCACAGAATTCCAAAAGAAGAGCATGCATATTGCTCATTCAGGCATGAAGTTGGGATTAGGAGGGAGCTAATCCCCAACGATATGATCCATTGAAAAAGAATCCATAAAGACTATGAAGTATCTATCCATGTTCTTCATTGGAAGTAGCAACCATGATAAGCAGCACGTGTTCAGCTTGACTCTAGAAGAAGTCTTCTTCGAAAAGAAGCCTTGAATATCTTTGGTTGTCCATCTAAATTTATGTTCCTATGACGAAAGGTTGGAGCCTTCAGGAAAGAAGGGCATGTAATCTATAGAAGATTCCATGGACTCCAACATTGAAGAAAAACATGAGGAAGAACATGAAGATTCCAAGAAAGAAAGAAAAAGTCAGAACAACCAATTGAACCAGTTTGAATCCACCAGAAGCAGTCAAACAGAAGGAATGGAAGGAAGTTGTGATGAAGAACAATGTATCTAAGAAATTGTGAAAAATACTTGAGCATTGATAGATACAAGGCAAGACTCAGGACTAGAGGGTTCTCCCATAAAGAGGGAGTATGATGATAGCTTGTTCCAGTAACCAGACATACCTCTACATGAGCCATTATATCTCCTGTAGTATCCATGGGTTGGAGTTTACATCAAATGAATGACTCAGAAGCGTATGTAGAGCAACCTCAAGGTTTTGAGGTATACCAGAAAGAGACCCTTGTATACAGATGGAAGAAGACCTTGTATGGATTCAAGCAAACTTGGTGTGGAGCTTGTCATGTACAGCAGAAGCATGGTGAAAACTTCCTATGACAAAAGAAGTATATTGAAATGGTTCTTCGAAAGTCCAGGATGATGGATTGCAAATCCATGGCAAACTCCCATGATGACAGATCTGAAGAAGTTGAGAGACTCTGATCCAGTAGACCCATCTCTGTATCAACAATTGATTGGCTCGTTAATGTATTTGGAGAATACTCGGCTGGATATTTGTTTTGTGGGACGTTTAAGTTATGATATACAGCTGCATGGATTTATCGATTCAGATTGGGCAGGGAGTGCAAATGACAGAAGAAGTGCTACTTGGATATGTTTCAGTTTGAGCTTTGCCACGATGTCATGGGCTAGCAGGAAATAGAAGTCTGTTGCACTCAACACTGCAGAAGTTGAGTATATTGCAGCTTGTGATGCTTGTACGAAAGCAGTGTGGCTCCGTAAGTTGGTTTCTGGACTGTTTGATCAAGTGTTGGATTCAACCATGATATATTGCGATGATCAGAGTTGTGTGAAGCTTTCAGAGAATCCGGTGTTCCATGACAAGTCGAAGCACATTGAGATCAAACATTATTTTCTCCGTGATAAAGTCCAAAGGGGAGACGTGGTTCTCTAGTATATCTCCACAGATGAGCAGATAGCAGATATTTTGGTAAAGCCTCTGTCCAAGATGAAAAGTTTGTGTACTTAAGGGACTAGTTGGGGCTCGTGGAGACGACTTCCTTATTGAAAAAGGAAGTGATTACTCCCAGGTTGGGAGGGAGCACTGATATGTTATTGATTTATGGACAGTCATTTTCCAATTCGGAAAATGGTCCAGGTTGGGCAGTGCCTTTTAAGTGGTTTAAGATTTATGACGAACAATCATTTTCCAGTTCGGAAAATGGTCCAAATCGGACAGTCATTTTCATAATGAAAATAGTCTAATCGATTGTTGATGTACCATAGACAGCGATTCCCCTTGTGGCCAATGTGGGGGAATGGTCTAGGACAGTCATTCTTCTTGGCAGTCACTCTGAGTAGTGGTCAAGTAGAATGGTCTGCCTCGCCGAGCAGTCATTCTTTCAAAGTTCACAGTTGGGAGCAATTTTGAAGAATGGTCTGTTTTGGAGGTTGGTGCAGGACAGTCATTTCCATAGGAAATGGTCCGGACAATCATTCCCTAGGGCAGACTCATTGTCTCCAAGTTGCACTATGATTAGTGTCAGAAGAATGACCTAGTTAGGTGAATGGTCTAGGTTCAGCAATTAGGGACAGGCATTCCCTAGGGCAGACTCATTATCCCCNAGTGGTCAAGTAGAATGGTCTGCCTCGCCGAGCAGTCATTCTTTCGAAGTTCACAGTTGGGAGCAATTTTGAAGAATGGTCTGTTTTGGAGGTTGGTGCAGGACAGTCATTTCCATAGGAAATGGTCCGGACAATCATTCCCTAGGGCAGACTCATTGTCTCCAAGTTGCACTATGATTAGTGTCAGAAGAATGACCTAGTTAGGTGAATGGTCTAAGTTCAGCAATTAGGGACAGGCATTCCCTAGGGCAGACTCATTATCCCCAGGTTGCACTATGATTAGTGTCAGAAGAATGGCCTAGTTAGGTGAATGGTCTAGGTTCAACAATCAGGGACAGGCATTCCCTAGGGCAGACTCATTCTCTCCAGGTTGCACTATGATTAGTATCGGAAGAATGGCCCAGTTAGGTGAATGGTCCAAGTTCAGCAATCAGGGATAGGCATTCCCTAGGGCAAACTCATTCTCTCTAGCTTGCACTGTTATTAGTGTTGGAGGAATGTCCTAGTTAGGTGAATGGTCCAGGCTCAAAAATCAGGGACAATTATTCTTCTATGTTTGGGAAGAATAGTCCAAATAGCCCATGGCTGATGTTTTACTTTTAGAGGACAGATGTTCTTCCATATCTCACAGATGTGAGTGGAAAAATGGCCCAGATGACTCAGTTTGTATCATGATATTATTTATGCAAGTTGATATCAGATGATGTGATTGTTGTGAAGACTGGATGTCTCTAAACAGTAATTGTATGCTACTGTGGTGGATGTGATCCACTGGTAGTGACTATGTGTCACCAGTTAGTAATAGTGTGCTACTAGGAGTGGTTGTGTACCACTGGGTAGTAGTTGTGTACTACTAGGGATAGACACAGTTGTGTTCTATTGGATGGCATTGTTCTGATTGCCATGGAGACTACCACTAGTGTTGGAGATGATTGCCAGCTAGATGGATAGTCAGGGTGCTGGTGGACAGACATTCTCCAGTCGGAGAATGGTCCAGAGTCCAGACAGAACAAATTGTTGGTGGACAAGCATTCTCTCTATGGAGAATGGTCCATGTTGACAGTTTGTTGACGTATCATGGACTAGTATTTTCCTAAGGCACAGATTGTGCCCTGATTAGGAAAATGGTTCAGGACCGATATTTTCTAAGGCATATAGGTAGAGACAGATCTCTATGGTACATATGACCGATTAGAAAATAGTCCTAGACTGACATACCTGTAGGAATGGTCTCTGTAGCCCATGGCATAGCTTTCAGCATCTATTGGGACAGTCATTCTTCTAGGACGTATGTCCAGATTAGAAGAATGGTCCTTGTATCACTCTGTGTAATGAATGACTTATTCAGCATCATGCCCAATTACTTAGATGAAGTATGGCTTCAAGAGATGACGCAGTTGATGCTATCAAATGATATTGATAGTGATGATGTTGCTCGTGAGTTGATCTACGTGATCATGAGATAGCCTGTGTGGCTATGACGATGCTACCGATTGAATGGTCTGTTTGTGCTCAAGACCATTACCTTTAATACCTCCCTAGCTAGGAGGGAGTGTTGATATTATAGTAGTTGCGAGAGGTATTAACCTCCACGTGTAACCTTTGACAAGACTAGAATATTCCAAGAAGTAAGAGAAACCCTAAAACATTGGATAATAACCCTAGAAGACAAGTCGACTCAAGAGAATATTTAATATTGAATTATTAGCCTCCAGAAAGAGAAGTTGGCCCAGTCAAGTGAGATAGAGCAGTATAAATAGAGGGCGCTAGAGCTCATTTGACACTCACACTCACAACTACATAAGAATAGTGGTGCACAAGTTTGGAGAGGGAGTGTAGCTTCAACTGCTGCAACTAGGATTTTGGCTTTTGGTTAGACTTAGTCTCTTGGTTATGGTTTGGACTTTCTACTTGATTTTTGGTTATTCTTGCTTGGTGCGCTACCCTTGGAGAAAGGTCCGCTAGCTTTTGGTTGGCTATTGGTCTGCTACTGGAATTATTCTGTCTGTCAAGGTTAAGGTGCTCGGGGGTGGCCTTTGTGCCTATGGTAGGGTGACAATATTGTTATATTGTCTATGGAAAAACAAGCACATCTCTTTATTTCTAAGAGGTAGCCTTCCTGAGTTACACAAACTAACACCCCGTGCCTGGGACTTCACACTTTGGGGGTGCTAGATTTTGTTGTAACACTACTTTTGCTACGCCACATTGTATTCACACTGGATGTATATTTTAGTCCATTGACCTAATTTTGTGGCCATTTGTCAGACATTAATAAAATTATCTTATCTTATCTACTATTGTCAATTACCAAATCTCCAATGTTGAGCTTTTGGAAAATATAGGGCAAGATTTTGCTAAATTGACTCTGTTAAAGACATCCACAGAGATCAAGAGTAAATTGGCATTAAAAATATCATTTGGGTTGATCTTTGGGAAATAGTAAAAGAGATGAACCCTTTGTAAGACGGAACTTCAGTTTCTAAAGCTGAAGCATCCCCAGGAATGTAGTACTTCTTTGTAAGAAAGTCCAAAACAATAAGGATAAGGAGAACAACATAGGAGAGAGGGTAGTACAGAAAATGAATTGGACAATGATTACAGGACTAGCAATTCAGGCAAAAGAACTGTCCAACATCTTCAGTCTCCCAATTGTTGGAAACTGAGGAGTGGACTCACGTCCCATGGAAGAAGCAGAATAAGAAGAAAACCTCCAATAAAAAACTACTGAGACGTCGTCCAGATCTGTTAAGATTCATGAGTAGTATTGAAGCTATACTAGTGCCCTGAATCATTAGGCTATCAGAAGTTAGAAATTTTGTCTGGTTGTCTTCTTTGCATTATTTCTTTCTGCGGGAGTCATGTCATAGGAGTTTAGGACAGAACAGTAAAATGGAACAGTAGCTGGTCCAACTGTGATTGGCCATTAGTTTGATTTTTGAATGTTTCAAAACTAGAAGGAAAATTGAGCTGTTGGATGTTTGAATGTTTCCCGCTATATGTAAATTTTCTTTAGTTTTAAGGAAATGACTCCATTTATTAGAAGAAAAAATAAAAAGTTAAACTAGGAAACCAAGTGGCTAGATCCATTTATTCATAGCTATGTGGAAGAAACATCCTAAGTTTACAAAGGTTGGTTTGGTCTGAAACTGCTACAGAGAGAAACAACTCCGAGGTTGTGTCTAACGATCAAATCTAAAATGCATGAACGAGCAACCCAGTAATTCTCTGGAGGCTGTGCCTGTCAGAAGTGTAACTTGCACCAAACCCAGAAAAAGTAATCAACTTCTATATGTATATACTATAAACTTCTATATGTATATACTGTAAACTGTATATGGAGTTTTTGAAACGTCCAACATTTCAAGTTTGAGTKGACACCAAACCGGGAAAAAGTAATCAACTTCTATAGGTATATACTATAAACTGTGTGTGAAGTTTTTAAAACGTCCAACGTTTCGAGTTTTGAGTGGACACTCCACTGTCCACCCATGATCAGGAACCCTTGCATKTTTCAAAAACTTCACACAGCTTATATACAGAAATTTAATACAACATGATGATCAACTGTGAAAACACAGTTTATATCCAGAAATTTAATACAACATCATGATCAACTGTRAAAACCTGCATACTCTCAAACTTCTATACTTCTATAGGAACAAATTRAATAAAAAAAAAACCCTTAAAGGGCTTTGAATTAAATCAACAAACCTCGCAACGGGCTTGTCTATAACGACCTAGAATGAGGAAATCAGACTTTCTAGTTTGGTGTGAATAATAAGAAATGTAATAATGAACGTAATGCAATGCACTACCAAAAAAATTAACATACATGCCAACAGTGCCTCGGTTCACTGAGGAGGATGACGGAGAACTAACCCGTCCACCAGGGTTCCAATTTCGCCATGGTCTACCCTACCCAAATGGCATGTCTCAAAAGGGATGAGGCCAGGTGCAAGTGCCGGGCAACCTTGGTGACACAGATAACCCTAAGACCTGACCTGGAGGATGTCCGTGTTATGCGTTGCATCTCCCACCCTCTGGGCATGTTTCTCATAGCAATTTCCCGAAAACATATAAATAAAATGCATGATAACGCAGGATTATTCTTATAACATAAGAAGAACCCCCTTGGGCCAGTTAGAATCTCGTTCCTTGAGATCAAAGGAATGCCTGGATAAAACCCTAACTAGGTTATGTTTCATTCTTTTTGCCTTGAATTATTTGCATTAACAGTACCATCATGCACGGAATCACCTAAAAATTCAAATGCCAATTTTACGACAAGAATTTAGGAGTCTTTTTACCAGGGAGAGAAATTAACCAAAAAAATGTCCAGAAAACAGGGGGAGAAAAAGAGTAAAAACTGGCAAGAGGGTGCTTACAGGGTCTCTGGAGAAACGAATCCAGCCGGACCTCAGCAGTTCAGAGAATGATTCCAATAG
>JASDQU010010577.1:21066-34049 GCA_032191745.1 Picea mariana | reverse complement strand
ACTTATATTTAAGGTTAACACTCAAAATTTGTAATATAAAAATAAAACTTATATTTAAGTTTAACCCTCAAAAAAATTGTGAAAAAAAAAATACAAATACCATCAACTTTGAATTGTACAAAATATTATATTATTTTATTTTAATTTAACACTCAAATAATTGTGAAAGAAAAAATACAACTGTATCCATTTAAATCTTACCTACAAAATATTATTTTATTTTATTTAAATGTGTCTAGGAAAAAGGTACCCATTAAATGAGAACAACAAAAAAAAATGCATATCCATGTCAAAAAAGAAAGAGTTATTTATTTCACAAGATGGGCCCCCAATTTTTGACAATATATATAAAAAAACAAGAAATATTTATTACAATTACATTGGGGGAAGTGAAGGCAGCAATAATCAAAGTTTTTGGCCAATAAAATATCACATAAATGAGATTTAAAATTTAAAATAAATAATTATTTTTTAAAACTTTGAATAAAGGGATGTATATTTTATGGTCAACCATGAACTAATAGAGAGTCAAGCCTAACTCAAAGCTATATACCAAGCCTATCGGCAGGTATAATAAGAATGGTGTTATAATTTTATTCTATTATATATTTTCTTTATTAATGTCCCCGCTATGAAAATATTAATAGAGAAAATATATATTATAGGTGGGGTATTAAAAGAAAAAATATATATTAAGGAATGGAAACTTTAAACATGAAATTTTATTTTAAGAATATAGTTTATTTTTAAAAATATATTTATTAAAAAGAATGAATTTGTTCATTTTTAATTCATTATTTTATTAATATTTTTATTATAAAGGTGTAATTAATTCTAATTTAGAAGATTAAAATTACTATCTGTTTTGACAAGTGTAAAGAAAAAATAGTGAAATTTGGCGTTGGTCAATTCCTAAAACACCCTCTGATGAAAGAGAGTGTCACATTTGTGACACTAAGAAGGTTGAAGATGAAAAGCATTTTCTCTTAGATTGTCTAGCCTACACCCATATTAGATCTAATTTTCAAAATATTTGTCACACTACCAACCTTCATAACCTCTTAACTCAACAAAACTATGGTGATCTTGGAAAGTTTCTCTTAAAGTAATCACTTACCCTCTTAAGGTCCCATATACCAATTTAGTTTTAGTGGAAGTTAATAATCTATGAGTTCATTAGATGTAAGTTTATAAAATGTTTAATGTTAATAGGTAGAAATCTATGAGTTCATTGGATGTAGCTTGGGTGGTTGGGAGGATTGGTTATTACCCTCCCACCCACTTTTAATTCCTTTTAAGTAACATGTGATACCCTTAAATGGGTTTATTATATCATATTAAAAAAAAAATTATAAACTCTTTATATATATTATATAAAATGTTTAATGTTAGTAGAAACCTATTAACTCTTTATATAAGTTTTTAATGGCATTGTCATGACATGATATAGGTGTTATTGTTTTTGTAATTATTATTCATATATTAATATATATATTTCTACAATATTTTGTTTTATTGAAAAAATATTTTTTTTAATTAATTAATATTGTAAAAAATAAAAACATTTTTTTAAATATTTAATTTAAAAAAATAAAATTTAATTTGAAAATATTTTAAATTAAAAATAAAATTTAATTATTCAAATAAAAAACAAATTAATAGATAAAAATAATCAATTTAAGTTTATAAATATATAAAAACAATAATCGTTATCAAAAACCCAAATGTTAATCTCATTTACACTTCTACAAACTGTAGAAGTAGAATGGGGTTAGTAGAATGGGGCTAATCTCATTGTTATTTGTGCATGGTGTAGAATTAATGGAACCTGGCTTTGGAATTTTAAAATGAAATAATCCTTTTATTACTCATTTTAAGATTTTCAAACAAAAAATTGATGATGATAACTTTGGGAAATTTTTTAGTGTATTTGAGAACAATGTGCCCCATGACAAACAATTTACCCCATCAAACCCATCACTTCAATGTCCTAGGCCATTTGAGAATTAGTTGACACATTAAAGGCAATGATGAGGAGCTCCCACTTTACCAAACAAAAGTGATTCTTCTTTATATATATATAGTGATAGTGGATAAAGTGGACAAGGTGATTGGTTGTTTGGTTTATTTTATTATGTTAAATGTTTCATATAGTATCACTTTAATTTTTTCTTGGTTTGTCCAATTCATTCACTACAAGTGACTCGTTTGTGTAAATAGAGCATTGTGTAGGTTGTGAATCAAGGATAACAAATATTTATGTTTTTCAAATTTATTTTAATTTGAGAATATTTATGATTTGTATTTAGTTTTGATAAAATTATTAAATTATGATATAGTGATTGGTTTTTATGGTTTTGTTTTATATAGTGATTTAGGTTTGAAAGTTATCGTTGTTGAGAAGAGGTATCAAAAAATTCAGTGATGAATAAGGGTTGGTGTGGTCCATGCTAAGTGCGATCCTCGGATAATTTTGACAATTTAGATGTTTTTGAGTTACACTTTCTCAACCACACACTAGTCCCACAAGTCATAAATATGCTAACAAACAAACAAAAAAATTAAACTTGTATGTTTTTTTGAGAAATTGAATTTTGGTGAGTAGTTTTTAATGCTCTTTGTCATTTAAAATAAAAATTGAGTTTTTCTTTTATTATGATACTTACATACCAAAAAATCAATAACAAAACTTTTAATCTTGTAACTTTATTCTACACATAGAAAATTGGATCCATTCTTAGTTTATCTTTTTTTCCAAGGAAATTTTCGCAGAATTCTCTTTTTTTTTCCAAAATATCCCAATAGAAAATGGCTTGATCATCGACCACAATAATAATTAATAACCCTAAAAAACTTAATTGAATTTAGACCTATGAACTATGATCTCCCCCTCAAAAAAATACCTCAAATAAATAATTTAACCAATTAAATTAGCACTTAAAGATTTATACAAATCATCCTTATTATGTATAGTCCATATCTAAATAACATAAACTCAATACCAACCCAAAATCAAAGCTATTAAACATGATTATTCTTGTGTTGGTTGCATCATATCATATAGATTAACATTTATATTAAGTCCATAAAATTAATAGAAGTAGGATAACATGAACATTTAGATAATGATAAATAAAGTTTTCATGTTATGATGTTTCTAAACTTTCAACATAATTTATATTAAAAAAAATGATTACATTTAATATTAATTTTAAAGTAGAATTTATAATTTTTAAACATTAAAATTAATTAATTATAAACATTTTTTATTAGTTAATCAATAAACATCTTCTTATTATTTTATATAAATTATATATAAAAAAATATTTTTATTATTATTCAATATATTTAAATAAATATTAAAATTTCTTATTCATTTATCTCTATTTTTTATAATTTAATTAAACTTTAAATTTATAAATCTTGATTTTATTTTTATTATTATTCATATAAAATATATTTAAAAAATTATTCATTTATATCTATTTTTTTATTATTTAATTAAAATTTAAATCTATAAATAATTTTAAAAATAAATTATGTATCATAATAGATTTATCTTAAACCAGAATTTATTAAACACCATTCACAAGGATGAAATTTCTCAAAGTGTAAATTTGTTTATCATTTAATTTCATTTCATGTATTAATTCCTTTATATTAAATAATAATAAAAAATTACGCCTTAAGAAATTTGATCCCTCTGGATGCTTCATAGATCGAGGTTTAAGATTGATGGTTTTTTATTGTTTTGTTTGTTAGTTTGTCTGTGACATGTGGGACTAACATGTGGCTAAGAAATCGCAACTCGGGGGCATTTAAGCCATCAAAATCACCCGGGGATCGCACCCGACCTAAGCCACACCAACCCTTAACATGGCTGGATTTTTTGTCCCCGCAAGTTTCAAACCAGTGACTTTAACATCACGGAGTGCCATAACACCTCACTCTGTCACCGACTGTCCTACACCTAGAGGACTTTAAGATTGATGATTTTAACCTTCTCTTTCATTTTTATTTATTTTATTCTTTTACCAAGTCCTATTATTTTACTCAAAAATAAGTATTATACTATTTTACTTAAAGATTAAGTATTATATTTTTAATCATTTTACACATAATTATGTATGATTCTCTCTAATTTTACAATAGTGGACAATTTTAAGATGAATTTAAACTAGTTTAATTTTTTAAATATTATCACATAACCTATATAATTATTTATTTATTTATTCATTTATTCATTATTTTTATTTAACATTACTTTAAATAACAACATCTTCATCGTAAATTATAAAACACCTCACTACTCTAAATACAATTATTACTTAAAATTCTTTTCTATTTTCATAAATCCAAATCCTCTATATACTAACAAACTTACTCATAATCCACTCCATATCCTCTCTATACTAAGAAACTTACTCCTAATCCACTCCATACTAACCAACCTATTCGCTCTCCAATATCAATATGAGAATATATATAGTTTAAATATTTGAGAATAATGCCATCAAATATAATATTACTTTTAATTAATTTGAAGTGGTTTGGTGGGTGAATGGTATCATGTTATTATTGAATTTTTGAATTTATAATATTACTTTTAATTAATTTGAAGTGGTTTGGTGGGTGAATGGTATCATATTATTTCTGATTTTTTGAATTTATTTCCAATGGTTTGGTGGTGAACTTGAAGCACCACACCTTGACATTCCACCCGATATTTTTATTTGATTTTATGTTCCCTTTCCTTATAAGGATGGTCTTGTTCAAATCTACCTTCCTTTGAGTGCATTCCAAGTGAAATCGAGAACTTCATTTGTGATCAATAAGATGTTTTTTAATATTTTTAAAAATATATTTTAAAAAGTTATATCACATTATATAGTAGAAAAATGATTTAGAAGTTAACATGCAAGAGTAGTTATTTTCATAAATTTATTCACAATTTGGTTTTGGTTTTTTTAAATAATATAATGTTTAAATATTTAAAAGGTTAATTTAATTGATTGTTGTATTGGGTGGCAAGTGTAGGTGGGCTTTTGATTGATGCATGAGGGAAAATAGAATGTTCTTGTGTTTGGAGTTTTGGAATTATTTGTAACAATTTTATTGAAGCAAATGCTTTTCTACAGGGGCTTAGGTTCACAAATATTCAAAGTACTTAAAATTTGATTGTGATGGGGGATTCAAAGAATGTCATTAGTCATATGTAGTTCAACACAAGCCCCTTGGATTTCAAGTTAACGTCAATGTTTATCAAGATATGACAAATCATCCATGTGTTTCAAGAAAACAATCAAATAGTAGACAAATTTGCTAATAAGGTTGCATTAGGAAAAGGGGGGGGGGCATTGTTATCAACGACAAGGCCTATATCCAACCAATTCCATGATGCAAATTGTCATCTCAAGAAACTTCAAACCAAAGGGGCATTTGGCTCATTACATGAAGGACACATCTCATGTTATAAGCTAGGGGTGAGGCAACAACTCCCATGTCACACTCATGTTGGTCTCTTGGCCTATAAAGGACAGGAGACAACCTCATAGGGCATTCTCACAGTAATTAGAGATACCCTCTTCATTTTTTTTAGAGGTGGTACTCCTTTGTTTCTCACTCATATAACAATTATATCAAGAATTCTAAACATCCAAATTTTTCATTCATAAACATTGATGCCCGTGAGTGGAACATGCAAGGAAAAGATAAAAGGGAAATTTTTCAACAATAAAGAAGGAAAACATAATTACTCTTATTCCACCATAACCATTCCCATATCATAGCAAGAGAAAGTAGAAAGTTCAAATAAATACAAACAGAACATAGAGTAGTAAAGGTGGTCCTTATCATAGAGCTTTAAATGATTTTGCGACATTCATGTCATAAAGATGCAAAGGAAACTCATTCTCGAGATTTAATGCTCACATAAAAGTCTGAAACCACAAAATTCATGCGCTCCAAAATAGCTCTATGTGTAGTTTAAATAATAATTACAAAATTGACTATTCAAGATCAATTAAAATGTATGTCAACTCGACATTACATAATACTCATGATACTTAAACGAAAAGTAAGAAATGCATTCATCCTAATAGACTGGGATGGGGCTCCCGCGGACCGTATATTGAGTAGAGGTAACCTGGAAGACAAAAGGGAAGCAGTCAGGAATCGGTCTTGTACACAAACGACAACATTTGGATGACAAGAATGGATTATTCGCAGACTGAGAAAGAAGAAAACATAAGGGAATGCTTCAAACAAGGCTTATACTCGCAAAAAAAATGGAAGTTAGGTCTAGTGTTCTCTCTTTTTCTTCCTTTTCTTTTTCCTTAAATAAGAAATGGCATCGTTGACCCAAACTACCATAATTGTTTCTTGAATCTTCAAGATCAAGGTGGGTTAGCTATCACTTCCAATGCACCTTTTAGCCAATCTTTAATATATTCGCATAGTATCGCTACAATTATATCTTGTTTCACTTTGACCCCGAACAATTCATCTTCAATAGCCCTTGATGTGTCACACCAATGTTGTGCCACAGACAATTGATCTTCATTCTCATTCATGAAACTAACCAACCAATGTCGAATCTCATCTTTTGGAAAGTTTGTGAGGTCATCGGACTATGTTCCCCATGCAACCCTTAGTATACCTAGCTCAACTTGCATTAGATCTCTTGTCAAGAGCATGGAATCCCTTATCAAGGGTGGGCCTTCTAGATCCTTGACGATATTTGTTACCCGTAGAAAATTGAACTCCCCCTTTCTTCAAGAGCATCACAAGTAGTGCTCAATTTCCAAAGGGTATCAATTATTCCAATCCAACCCGCTTGTATTTGCTTTAACCTGCTTTTAGAGGGGAGATCTTGTTTCTATCTCACAATATTTTCCATACTTGATATCCTTGCAATGAAAGTGCTTACAACATTTTTATAAAAATGCTCATCAGTTTGTAAATCATTTTGCAAGAATTCTTTGAGTGAACAGACTATCCCCGTCATGACACCTGCTTTTATGTCAATCTTTAGAGCTTCCATGATTATCCTAAGCCTTTTGTTGAAATTGATCCAGTCATTTTTTCAGGGAACTCATCAAATTATAGATAGGGGATCAACAAATAACTACTTTGAGGTAAAGGCGGCTTCGAGCTCCCTTATTTGTTTCTTCAACCTAACATTCTCTAATTCCTACTGTGTTATCGAGTGGGATAATGCCTCACCAGTGGCCTGATGAAAAATGAGGACCCTTGAGGGCCTCAAACCCTTGACTTTGAATTCAAAACTTCATTTCTATGTTACTCTTTTATCATTTAGGTTGACCCTTTCATTCTATAATTTCTTGGATTGTTTATCATACTTGGCATGGTGAAGACTCACAAACTCTTCTTCAAAAATTGTTGTCCCCTCTCGGGCCAAATCCTCTGCTATCAACTTACTTTATGTTATTTGCATTGTGGCCCATGTGGGCACATCATTGACTTTGTCAACTTCCATATATTTTTCCTTTATTACCAGGCCCCCGGGGTCTTGAGAATTGCCTCCACCCGGGTTTCTCTTCCTCTTGGGCATAGGTGTAACAGTGTGTTTTATTTCCAATCAGATCCCCATTCTCTCCATCATCCACTCATCCCTCATTACTCTCCCTTTTGGCATCATTAATTTATTGATTCTTGTGGCCTGAAGAGGAACTCTTATGGGGGTGATGAACTATGCCACTTCAATGTTGGATGTGGATCTGCTCCTTTGTCTATGCTTCGCCTTCTTAATTTCCTCAGGGAGAGGGACCTCTACTGCACCCACATTTGAACTTGCCCTTGTATGTGAATCATCGCGGACAGTTTGTTTCTTCTTTTTGGGAGTAGTCTTGCTCGGGGTGGCCATCACCTTGGCTTCGATGTGAGCGTCCTCATTGTCATCACCTCCTTCTATAATTTCATCCACCTGATTAAAAACAGAGGCCTAGCCAATAGAAACCATATGGTTGGTGAAAATGCCTTCGGGATCAAAACCACAGGGGGCTTCAACTTCTTTCATGTTAAAAGGTTCAAAGAACCCTACCATCTTGATTAGGTTTGATGAACTCTTTACAATCATATCGACAATCTTGAAGGGTGTTGAGGAAAATATATGAAATAATCTTACTCAAGCATTTCAGACTTTGCTTAGCTAGAGCAAAGTAGACGGGAATATCACCCTATGCTTATAGCCAACAAAAATAACATCCTAACTCACAAGTATTAATTACAAGTGCTTAGGCTAGTCTTTTATCAACAAAAAGCTTGCTGGAAATTTAATTTTTATATAATTTTCTGAACATATCAGTTGTTGAAATAAATGTAAAGATAGAAGTAAAGTCACCAAGATGATAATAAAGACATATGAGACATAAAGCGATCCTTTATTTCATTCAAATTCACCAAAGAGTCATTTTATTTACAAAATCTCATACATAAATTTTGGACCAAAGTCAAACTTAGACATCCCCGATGGAACATACAAAAGGACCTCTGACAAAAAACCAAAACTGAACTCTAAAAGTTGGATCAACTTGCCACAGATCGCTGCCCACTCGAATCTACACAGTAGCCTTTGTCAGTCATGAAAATTAATTCACAAACAGACAAGTCTACACAGACTATCAAAGATAGATCAACACCTCTGGAAAACAAGTGTCTGAATGATGTGATTCATCCCTAAATATTGTTGTCTACAATAAGACCTTGCTATCATAAAAGAGAATTAGGCTTGTGATTAATAATGAATGAATGAAAACTTAACTATCTGAACATAAACTCAAAGAGCAAACCTTAGTATGTTTCTGCTTCTACCCTCCTCCTGTTCCTCCCTTTCCTTTTGCTTTTAAACAAATCAGAATTGGTTGAAGTAGTTGAACCAATTCTTTAGTTAAGTTAATTTAAAATACTCAATTAGCTTTAGTTAGGGGGAAGAGTAATAATTATAATAAGGGTTATAAATAAATAATAACTAGTAGGTGGGACCCCTTGTGACTCCCTTTAGTTCATAACAATCATAACAATCATAACATAACCATTAGTTAAGTAAAACACACCTCCTTGTGTCTCCCATCAACATATTCACTTTTGGCAAATTTAGCTCATGAAATTTAAAATTATTTTCAAAAATATTACTCATATATCCAAAATAAAACATGTTGTCCAAAATTTCCTAAAGTCAATTGTCATCAACAATGGATAAAAATAAAAACTCAAAAGCCATATTTCCCAGTTTTCGATGTAACCTTTCCTTGATTACTGTTGTCGCCTCTTGATTTTCCTGAATTTGCCTTTGGCTGTGTAAAGCCTTTAGGCCTAATCTCGTTGATCACGTGGGAACAATCGTCCCTCAAATGCATCCGAGAAGACACAGATTTGTCAGAGCCATTGGAGGGTGAGGAAGGGACAACAATGGCTTTTCCTTTATCAAGGGCATGGTGGGCCTCAGTTTTCAATCTCTTTCTAGCATGGGAGGATTACACTGGCGAGTGGTCAGGCGCAGCTTGGAAAATGGGGTTAATAGGCGGAGGAGTAGGCAAGGACAAGTTGGGCTAGCCACGATGTTGGGAGACTACCGAGTGGACAATCTTCTGCCATCCATTATTTTCAGGGACCTCGTGTTGTAATGAGACATGAGGAGGTACGGGGATACTGGGGGCTTGTGGGACTTTCAAAGGAGGCCTTTCAGGCCTAGGTTGGACTACTCCCTGCCCAATCCAATTGAAGAATCTGGCCTGAAATAATTGGCCAAGATCTTGTGAGTCAGTATCAAAATGTATGGAGAACCTGGGCCTTCTTGGGCCTCGGTTCCAATTACCTCTACCTTTGTTTCCTCGGCCATGCTTACCTCGACTGAAAAAACTCATCCTGCATGCATGATTGATTAGCAAATAGTCTTTTAAATAACCATACATGACAACTCTAAAAAATATGAAATGGATTTGGCTCAGCAATGTATCAGACTCATGCAATCTAATCCATACAAATTGTTTTATTGTTGATCAATGAGCATGGAGTGAAAAGGGTTCTGGGATATGCGAGGGGTTTGTATTGAGTGAACCGCGATATAATGAGAGGGAAAAGAACTTGGTTACTGCTCAATGACAACAACAATCAACTGAAAAGCAAACCAATAAAACATCATTGTAATCCACACAAGACACTGCCACTTTCAACTGCCTTAACACCAAAATTCTCTTGATTGTAATCAATCTCAGAACAGGGAGTGAAAAAATGAATATGGGAAGGTGATGGGATTTGTAATTAGTGGAAAATAAAATAATGGAAGGGAAGAAAAACGATTATTGTTCATGAAATTAATTAAGTGATCCATAAAACATTCTGCGAAAAGAGATGCATCAACCATCAATCATTGTGACCAAATAACATTTTTTGTGCATTTAACTAGTTCACTGTTCATAATCAAATATCCAACACAGTTCCATCACAAGACAATATGCATTTCACACAATCTATAAAGGGGTTCTGTTCCTTTCATTTACATACTTTTCATCTTATAACAATTTTCAAACAGTAACCATTCCCAATCTATAAACCATCAAAATCAACCACTTCCCATACATTACTTCAATCAACAACTATACTCAAAGTCATGTTTCCAAAATTGACAATGAAGTTGCACTATCACTGCAATCGAGCCTGTCATTTTAAATACAATGATATTCGTTAAACATATATAGGCAGTAACCAAATAATCAAGATCAAATTGCAAAACCCGAATTGACACTTAAACAGACAACAACCACCATTCCAACACAAGCTTTTTGGAAATATAACTAAGAGGGGGGGGGTGAATCAGTTATAATATAAGCTTGAAACTTTTCATGTTCATTTCTGAATCTTTCTAAATTATTATTTAATGTGTTACCGATAACTTAACATGCATATATATACAATATTTGATCAATCACACAGAATACACAGAGACACGGATTTTCATGAGGAAACCCATACAGGGAGAAAACCTCTTCTTCTTCGGATGTCAATCAAGATCCAACCTTCATGTACATCATAGTCTTTGAGAACCAACTCAAATATGAGGCTACAACCTCTGATAGCAAGCTACAACTTGCAAAGAGCACCAACTCTCAGATTTCTCTAGCACCAACTCGATGGAAGCACCAACTCCCAGAATATCTTCTAGCACCAACTAGAATTTAGAGGACTACAATCCTCCCTAGCACCACCCTACCTACTTGATTGAATCTTACAAAACTTTACTTACTTGCTCTGTCTCTGATATGGTTTGTTACAACTCCATGTCTCCTATGCCTTCTTCAGCTTCTATGCTATGTTCCGCTTCTGCATATTTCTTCTTCGATGCTCTGCTCTTTTTCCTCCTGCACACTGCCCCTCTATTCAACTTCTCTTCTTCCTTTTATGCTCTGTGTTGCCTCTGCATACTATCTGTTGCGCCTCTGATCACCACTTCAGATCATGCCCTTCGTCTTCTTCTACCCACATGCATAGCAATCAAAAAAGCACACTCTCTACTCTGTTTTGCATGTCTTTCTCACGCCAAGTCCTTTGCATGATCATCATAGCAACTCTTCGTCTTCTCTGGTGGTTATACTGAATCTGTTCATCATCAATGGCCGTTATCCAAAGATTCTTTGGCTTCTCTGGCAGTCGCAACTCTTCGTCTTCTTTGGTAGTTACAATCATTCATTTTTGGCTTCTTTGGCTTCTAAGCCCCTTCCTTCACGTGACCACACGCCTATTCAAAAAGGCGCTTCCCAATCTCGGTCTATCGAGCACTAGCTCTATTTTTCGATATGAAATTGGGCAATGATCTCATGTGACCACGTTATTGCGGGCGCGTCCAAAGGTGATTTGAATCAAACTACTTTTCACCCCACAATTTACCTCGAGCCTCCACGTGTCCTTTCTTCAAAACCGTGGTTTCGATTGCGGCCCGCTCAAAAAAAATTAAGACCCGAGCATGTTCTGGCCCCGCAATTGAGCATGACCATTGATCTCCAATCCCTTAGCGATGCCACTCGATCAACGACTGCTATTTGCCTTCCTTTCCTCCTTCCACGCGTGATCCCAAATCTCCACAATCCATCGACACGTAGCTTCCTTCCAAATCAACAGCTACGATTGATTCCGGCCTTCCGGTCTTCGGGAGTTTCAACTCTCAAATCTCCCTTTTCCCATATGAAAATCTTCAAGAGTGGAAGATCTATTGACACCTGTCTCCCTAAATCTACAATCAAGATCTCCTCCGCGAGTTCGACCTTTGAGACTTTCAATTCTCAAACTCTCGTTTCTTTTGTACGTCAATCTTTCGAAGTCGATGATCTGCAGACACCTGTCTGAATAGATCGGACGGTTTACACTTATCCTTTCACTACTTAATCTGTCGGCTAGGACTTAATCAAGAATTGTGATGGATGGCCACCATTTACTTTGACACTTTGGCTATTCTACTTACGTTATCCTTCCACTGTATTTTGATCAACGATTGAGAATGCACCCGAAGTGATCTTCAGATCAGACGACTTATGTCCACTTCAGGACTTCGGGACTTTATGCATCTACTGGTGGCGAAACTCATGAAGTAAAACTCCCAGAGTGATGTAAATTGCTTACGTCACTTGATGACATGGCACGAGCTGGGTGTCTGCCATGTGTCACTCTGATTCGTGATTTGCATGTACCTGAAATGTCGATTTCAGCTTGACACTTGTCATTATCTAACTGTGCCACGTGTCTTTGTTGATGTGGGTGTGACGTGTAGGCAGTGTAGTGGAGTGTTGAGGCAAAGCGCGGTAGTGGAGTGTGACGTCAGAGCACAAAGGTGGTATGTATGAGTGGTTTGGTGGTTTACTCGGAGGGGGGGTTAGACAGTAAGTGGTAAGGAGCAAGGGGGGTCTGAGTTGACAGGAAGGTGACACCTACGAGGGTCCCACATGGGAAATACCACCAACTCGGACCCCCCC
>JASDQU010010577.1:0-15644 GCA_032191745.1 Picea mariana | reverse complement strand
AGGGGCATTTGGCTCATTACATGAAGGACACATCTCATGTTATAAGCTAGGGGTGAGGCAACAACTCCCATGTCACACTCATGTTGGTCTCTTGGCCTATAAAGGACAGGAGACAACCTCGTAGGGCATTCTCACAGTAATTAGAGATACCCTCTTCATTTTTTTTAGAGGTGGTACTTCTTTGTTTCTCACTCATATAACAATTATATCAAGATTTCTAAACATCCAAATTTTTCATTCATAAACATTGATGCCCGTGAGTGGAACATGCAAGGAAAAGATAAAAGGGAAATTTTTCAACAATAAAGAAGGAAAACATAATTACTCTTATTCCACCGTAACCATTCCCATATCATAGCAAGAGAAAGTAGCAAGTTCAAAGCAATACAAACAGAACATAGAGTAGTAAAGGTGGTCCTTCTCATAGAGCTTTAAATGATTTTGCGACATTCATATCATAAAGATGCAAAGGAAACTCATTCTCGAGATTTAATGCTGACATAAAAGTCTGAAACCACAAAATTCATGTGCTCCAAAATAGCTCTATGTGGAGTTTAAATAATAATTACAAAATTGACTATTCAAGATCAATTAAAATGTATGTCAATTCGACATTACATAATACTCATGATACTTAAATGAAAAGTAAGAAGTGCATTCATCCCAATAGACTGGGATGGGGCTCCCGTGGACCGTATATTGAGTAGAGGTGACCTGGAAGACAAAAGGGAAGCAGTCATAAATCGGTCTTGTACACAAACGACAACATTTGGATGACAAGAAAGGATTATTCGCAGACTAAGAAAGAAGAAAACATAAGGGAATGCTTCAAACAAGGCTTATACTCGCAAAAAAATGGAAGTTAGGTCTAGTGTTCTCTCTTTTTCTTCCTTTTCTTTTTCCTTAAATAAGAAATGGCATCGTTGACCCAAACTACCAGAATTGTTTCTTGAATCTTCAAGATCAAGGTGGGTTAGCTATCACTTCCAATGCACCTTTTAGCCAATCTTTAATATATTTGCATAGTATCACTACAATTATATCTTGTTTCACTTTGACCCCGAACAATTCATCTTCAATAGCCCTTGATGTGTCACACCAATGTTGTGCCACAGACAATCGATCTTCATTCTCATTCATGAAACTAACCAACCAATGTCGAATCTCATCTTTTGGAAAGTTTGTGAGGTCATCGGACTATGTTCCCCATGCAACCCTTAGTATACCTAGCTCAACTTGCATTAGATCTCTTGTCAAGAGCATGGAATCCCTTATCAAGGGTGGGCCTTCTAGCTCCTTGACGATATTTGTTACCCGTAGAAAAATTGAACTCCCCCTTTCTTCAAGAGCATCACAAGTAGTGTTCAATTTCCAAAGGGTATCAATTATTCCAATCCAACCCACTTGTATTTGCTTTAACCTGCTTTTAGAGAGGAGATATTGTTTCTATCTCACAATATTGTCCATTCTTGATATCCTTGCAATGAAAGTGCTTACAACATTTTTATAAAAATGCTCATCAGTTTGTAAATCCTTTTGCAAGAATTCTTTGAGTGAACAGACTCTCCCCGTCATGACACCTGCTTTTATGTCAATCTTCAAAGCTTCCATGATTATCCTAAGCCTTTTGTTGAACTTGATCCAGTCATTTTTTCAGGGAACTCATCAGATTATAGATAGGGGATCAACAAATAACTACTTCGAGGTAAAGGCGGCTTTGAGCTCCCTTATTTGTTTCTTCAACCTAACATTCTCTAATTCCTACTGTGTTATCGAGTGGGATAATGCCTCACCAGTGGCCTGATGAAACATGAGGACCCTTGAGGGCCTCAAACCCTTGACTTTGAATTCAAAACTTCATTTCCATGTTACTCTTTTATCATTTAGGTTGACCCTTTCATTCTATAATTTCTTGGATTGTTTATCATACTTGGCATGGTGAAGAGTCACAAACTCTTCTTCAAAAATTGTTGTCCCCTCTTGGGCCAACTCCTCTGCTATCAACTTACTTTATGTTATTTGCATTGTGGCCCATGTGGGCACATCATTGACTTTGTCAACTTCCATATATTTTTCCTTTGTTCCAGACCCCCGGGGTCTTGAGAATTGCCTCCACCCGGGTTTCTCTTCCTCTTGGGCATAGGTGTAACAGTGTGTTTTATTTCCAACGAGATCCCCATTCTCTCCATCATCCACTCCTCCCTCATTACTCTCTCTTTTGGCATCATTAATTTATTGATTCTTGTGGCCTGAAGAGGAACTCTTATGGGGGTGATGAACTATGCCACCTTCAATGTTGGATGTGGATCTGCTCCTTTGTCTATGCTTCGCCTTCCTAATTTCCTCAGGGAGAGGGACCTCTACTGCACCCACATTTGAACTTGCCCTTGTATGTGAATCATCGCGGATAGTTTGTTTCTTCTTTTTGGGAGTAGTCTTGCTCGGGGTGGCCATCACCTTGGCTTCAACATGAGCATCCTCATTGTCATCACCTCCTTCTATAATTTCATCCACCTGATTAAAAACAGAGGCCTAGCCAATAGCAACCATATGGTTGGTGAAAATGCCTTCGGGATCAAAACCACAGCGGGCTTCAACTTCTTTCATGTTAAAAGGTTCAAAGAACCCTACCATCTCGATTAGGTTTGATGAACTCTTTACAATCATATCGACAATCTTGAAGGGTGTTGAGGAAAAGATATGAAATAATCTTACTCAAGCATTTCAGACTCTGCTTGGCTAGAGCAAAGTAGATGGGAATATCACCCTATGTTTATAGCTAACAAAAATAACATTCTAACTCACAAGTATTAATTACGAGTGCTTAGGCTAGTCTTTTATCAACAAAAAGCTTGCTGGAAATTTATTTTTTATATAATTTTATGAACATATCAGTTGTTGAAATAAATGTAAAGATAGAAGTAAAGTCACCAAGATGATAATCAAGACATATGAGACATAAAGCGATCCTTTATTTCATTCAAATTCACCAAAGAGTCATCTTATTTACAAAATCTCATACAGAAATTTTGGACCAAAGTCAAACTTAGACATCCCCGATGGAACATACAAAAGGACCTCTGACAGAAAACCAAAACTGAACTCTAAAAGTTGGATCAACTTGCCACAGATTGCTGCCCACTCGAATCTACACAATAGCCTTTGTCAGTCATGAAAATTAATTCAAAAACAGACAAGTCTACACAAACTATCTAAGATAGATCAACACCTCTGGAAAACAAGTGTCTGAATGATGTGATTCAACCCTGAATATCCTTGTCTACAATAAGACCCTGCTATCATAAAAGAGAATTAGGCTTGTGATTAATAATGAATGAATGAAAACTTAACTATCTCAACATAAACTCAAAGAGCAAACCTTAGTATGTTTCTGCTTCTATCCTCCTCTTGTTCCTCCCTTTCCTTTTGCTTTTAACCAAATCAGAATTGGTTGAAGTAGTTGAACCAATTCTTTAGTTAAGTTAATTTAAAAGACTCAACTAACTTTAGTTAGGGGGAAGAGTAATAATTATAATAAGGGTTATAAATAAATAATAACTAGTAGGTGGGAGCCTTGTGACTCCCTTTAGTTCATAACAATCATAACATAACCATTAGTTAAGTAAAACACACCTCCTTGTGTCTCCCATCAACATATTCACTTTTGGCAAATTTAGCTCATGAAATTTAAAATTATTTGCAAAAATATTACTCATATATCCAAAATAAAACATGTTGTCCAAAATTTCATGACGTCAATTGTCATCAACAATGGATAAAAATAAAAACTCAAAAGCCATATTTCCCAGTTTGCGATGTAACCCTTCCTTGATTACTATTGTCACCTCTTGATTTTCCTGAATTTGCCTTTGGTTGTGCAAAGCCTTTAGGCCTAATCTCGTTGATCACGTGGGAAAAATCATCTCTCAAATGCATCCGAGAAGACACGGATTTGTCAGAGCCATTGGAGGGTGAGGAAGGGGAAGCAATGGCTTTTCCTTTATCAAGGGCATGGTGGGCCTCAGTTTTCAATCTCTTTCTAGCATGGGAGGATTACACTGGCGAGTGGTCAGGGGCATCTTGGACAATGGGGTTAATAGGCGGAGGAGCAGGCAAGGACAAGTTGGGCCAACCACGATGTTGGAAGACTACCGGGTGGACAATCTCCTGCCATCCATTATTTTCAGGGACCTCAGGTTGCAATGAGACATGAGGAGGTATGGGGATACCGGGGGCTTGTGGGACTTGGAAAGGAGGCCTTTCAGGCCTAGGTTGGACTACTCCCTACCCAATCCAATTGAAGAATCTGGCCTGAAATAATTGGCCAAGATCTTGTGAGTCAGCATCAAAATGTATGGAGAACCTGGGCCTTCTTGGGCCTCGGTTCCAATTACCTTTACCTTTGTTTTCTCGGCCATGCTTACCTCGACTGAAAAAACTCATCCTGCATGCGTGATTGATTAGCAAATAGTCTTTTAAATAACCATACATGACAACTCTTAAAAATATGAAATGGATTTGGCTCAACAATGTATCAGACTCGTGCAATGTAATCCATACAAATTGTTTTATTGTTTATCAATGAGCAGGGAGTGAAAAGGGTTCTGGGATATGCAAGGGGTTTGTATTGAGCGAACCACGATATAATGAGAGGGAAAAGAACTTGGTTACTGCTCAATGACAACAACAATCAACTGAAAAGCAAACCAATAAAAATCATTGTAATCCACACAAGACACTGCCACTTTCAACTGCCTTAACACCAAAATTCTCTTGACTGTAATCAATCTCATAACAGGGAGTGAAAAAATGAATATGGGAAGGTGATGGGATTTGTAATTAGCGGAAAATGAAATAATGGAAGGGAAGAAAAACGATTATTGTTCATAAAATTAATTAAGTGATCCATAAAACATTCTACGAAAAGAGATGCATCAACCATCAATCATTGTGACCAAATAACATTTTTTGTGCATTTAACTAGTTCATTGTTCATAATCAAATATCCAACATAGTTCCATCACAAGACAATATGCATTTCCAACAATCTGTAAAGGGGTTATGTTCCTTTCATTTACATACTTTTCATCTTATAACAATATTCAAACAGTAACCATTCCCAATCTATAAAACATCAAAATCAACCACTTCCCATACATTACTTCAATCAACAACTATACTCAAAGTCATGTTTCCAAAATTGACAATGAAGTCACACTATCAATGCAATCGAGCCTGTCATTTTAAATACAATGATATTCGTTAAACATATATAGGCAATAACCAAATAATCAAGATCAAATTGCAAAACCCGAATTGACACTTAAATAGACAACAACCACCATTCCAACACAAGCTTTTTGGAAATGTAACTAACAGGGGGGGTGAATCAGTTATAATATAAGCTTGAAACTTTTCATGTTCTTTTCTGAATCTTTCTAAATTATTATTTAATGTGTTACTGATAACTTAACATGCATATATATACAATATTTGATCAATCACACAGAATACATAGAGACATAGATTTTCATGAGGAAACCCATAAATGGAGAAAACCTCTTCTTCTTCGGATGTCAATCAAGATCCAACCTTCATGTACATCATAGTCTCTGAGAACCAACTCAAATATGAGGCTACAACCTCTGATAACAAGCTACAACTTGCAGAGAGCACCAACTCAATGGAAGCACCAACTCCCAGAATATCTTCTAGCACCAACTAGAATTTAGAGGACTACAATCCTCCCTAGCACCACCCTACCTACCTGATTGAATCTTACAAAACTTTACTTACTTGCTCTGTCTTTGATATGGTCTGTTACAACTCTATGTCTCTTATGCCTTCTTCAGTTTCTATGCTATGTTCCGCTTCTACATATTTCTGCTTCGATGCTATGCTCTTTTTCTTCCTGCGCACTGCCCCTCTGTTCAACTTCTCTTCTTCCTTTTATGCTCTATGTTGCCTCTGCATACTATCTGTTGCGCCTCTGATCACCACTTCAGATCATGCCCTTCGTCTTCTTCTACCCACATGCATAGCAATCGAAAAAGCACACTCTCTACTCTGTTCTACGTGTCTTTCTCACACCAAGTCCTTTGCATGATCATCATAGCAACTCTTCGTCTTCTCTGGTGGTTATACTGAATTTGTTCATCATCAATGGTCGTTATCCAAATATTCTTTGGCTTCTCTGGCAGTTGCAACTCTTCATCTTCTCTGGCAGTTACAGTCATTCATTTTTTGCTTCTTTGGCTTCTAAGCCCCTTCCTTCACATGACCACACGCCTATTCAAAAAGGCACTTCCCGATCTCGGTCTATCGAGCACTAGCTCTGTTTTTCGATATGAACTTGGGCGATGATATCATGTGACCACGTTATTGCGAGCGTGTCCAAAGGTGGTTTGAATCAAACTACTTTTCGCCCCGCAATTTACCTCGAGCCTCCACGTGTCCTTTCTCCAAAACCGTGGTTTCGATTGCAGCCCGCTCAAGAAAAATTAAGACCCAAGCATGTTCTGGCCCCGCAATTGAGCATGACCGTTGATCTCCAATCCCTTGGTGATGCCACTCGATCAACGACTACTATCTACCTTCCTTTCCTCCTTCCACATGCTATCCCAGATCTCCACAATCCGTCGACACGTAGCTTCCTTCCAAATTAACAGCTACGATTGATTCCGGCGTTCCGGTCTTCGGGAGTTTCAACTCTCAAATCTCCCTTTTCCCATTTGAAAATCTTCTGGAGTGGAAGATCTATTGACACCTGTCTCCCTAAATCTACGATCAGGATCTCCTCCGCAAGTCCGACCTTCGGGACTTTCAATTCTCAAACTCTCGTTTCTTTCGTACGTCAATCTTTCGGAGTCGATGATCTGCAGACACATGTCCGAACAGATCGGACGGTTTACACTTATCCTTTCACTACTTAATCTGTCGGCTAGGACTTAATCAAGAATTGTGATGGATGGCCACCATTTACTTTGACACTTTGGCTATTCTACTTACGTTATCCTTCCACTATATTTTGATCAATGGTTGAGAATGCACTTGAAGTGATCTTCAGATCGGACGACTTATGTCCACTTCGGGACTTCAACGTTCGAGACTTTGGGACTTTAGGCATCTGCTGGTGGTGAAACTCATGAAGTAAAACTCCTAGAGTGATGTAAATTTCTTATGTCACTTAATGACATGGCACGAGCTGGGTGTCTGCCATGTGTCACTTTGATTCATGATTTACACGTACCTGAAATGTCGATTTCAACTTAACACTTATCATTATCTCACTGTGCCACGTGTCTTTGTTGATGTGGGTTTGACGTGTAGGTAGTGTAGTGGAGTGTTGAGGTAGAGCGCGGTAGTGGAGTGTGACGTCGGAGCGTGAAGATGGTATGTATGAGTGGTTTGGTGGTTTACTCTGAGGGGGGGGTTAGGCAGTAAGTGGTAAGGAGCAAGGGGGGGGAATTCTCTTCGGCTCTCCGGACTTCAAAGATTTCAGATCTCAAAGTTTTCTCCCTCCTGAACTCACGGTCTATTGACACATATCTCCCGATGATCAACGAACTAGATTCTCCTCCTGGTGATGAACGGTCTCAAATTACTCCGGGACTTTGGAACTTTGGTAAGTTCTATCTCCTGCGTGCACAAAGCGTTAAGGCTCGCGCTCCTTGATTTGATCAGATGGTTGATGGTCCTCTGTATCGGTGATCCAACAAACATCATCTCTCTTCTACTGACCTTTCTCTCCTTCTGCTCCTTTGACTCCTTAAAGAGTCACTTCGACACTTAGCCGAATTGTGGATCTGTGCACTCCTTGCATATCTTCCGAAGTCTGAATCTTCGAACTCTCATCGATGCTTTCCTGTTTGCCATCGTTTCTTATGTTATTTCCATCAATGACAAGCACACTCTTCCTGTAAAACATGCCAACAATCTCCCCCTTTGGAATTGATGACAACCCTGAAAGGTTGCACTATTCTGATTAGACCTCCAACTGCAGCATCCAGACCACACCTTTTCTCCCCCTTTGACATAAATGTTAAAGAAAAATGAGAGTGACTCTATTCTTCCCCTAATCATAAATACAATAAACACTCTCCCCCTGATTAGATATACTATGAGCACTCTCCCCCTGATCAGATAGACTATTTTAACTTGATAACAGGGTCACGCCCAACTTCTGGCGTAGATACTCAAACTGAGATTTTGCAAGCGGTTTAGTGAAGATATCAACAATCCGATCTTTGGATGGAATATAATGCAAATAAACAACAATGTTGGTCACCCGTTCCCTCGAGAAGTGATACTTGATGGGTATATGCTTGGTCTTGGAGTGAAATACAGGATTCTTTGACACACTAATTACACTAGTATTATCACAATGAATTGGGATCGATGTAGTATATTTTACCTCCAATTCTGCAAGTGTCTTAATGATCCAGATGGATATCGGTGGCCACCCACCTTTTCCAATTGGCTCAAAATAGTTTTCTGACAATTTTGGCAATTTACTATTTTTAGCAGTTTTAACTTCCGGGGCCATTTTGAGGGCCTAAATGAAGGTTTTTTGGGATTGAGCTCTTCAATGATATCCAAAGGCATGATTGATCCCCCAAAATGAATCTCCTCGACGATACCTTTCTAATGGGCTATCACACACCTAAAACGGAGATCGTATGCAAAAGTTACGACTCTGGGAAGTTGATGTACTAACTTACCCAAACGAGGCCCACGTGACTTTTGGCGCTTCATCTCCTAGGGTTAGGTTTTTGGATATCTAGGGTTTTTGACATTCTTGTTTATTGTAAAAAGGCCTTCAAATCCTCATTGTAATCTTCTTCTTGCGAATGCACGCAACCGTCACATCTCTTCTCAGAGTAAGCCACCACCATTCCACCAAGCTTGTTTTCGCTTTTACAGTTTCAACTTATTTCATTATTGAATAGAAAACCAGTTTTACTGTATCTCTGTTATTTTTTGTTAAGCACCTGTTAATAATCTGTATTCATTTTGTTCTACTCATAAAATCCAGATCAGTGGTATCAGACTGGTCTTCTCCTTGTCGTCTTAATGCATGTCCCCAACGAGGTCGGAGTATAAAGAGTTGGGTGTCGAGCTTGTTTCTCTTGAGGACAGAAGCTCTCGCACACCCAAGCGACCTCTCATGGAAGGATAAAAGAAAGATGACGGGACAAGAGATCCTTTCAAACTGTTGATTGAGGAAGCTCTCATGCAACAGAGGAACGAGATGATGGATAGTTTTGCGCAAATCCTTTGGTGGCTACCAACAAGTGATGTATCTTCTTCGAACAGAGGCGCCGCCCCCTTCAAGGTACAAATAAAATTCGATATTGCTATATTTGAAGGTCAGATAGACGCAGATGCTGTAGACAAGTGGTTGAATCTACTAGAAGGGTATTTTTCTGTCCATAACTTATCAAACAGAGAAAAGATTACTTTTGCACTCCTCAAAGCCGTTCACTATGTCAAAGATTGGTGGGAAATTTTCTGTGAACAAAAGGAAATAGAGGAAACCTCATTATTTTCAGTCACAGCCACCTGGGAATCCTTCAAGGATGCTATTAAGGAACAATACTACCCTTTCGGAAGTTATGACGACCTGTATACCAAATGGACCACACTGCGGCAAGAAAGAGACCAAGCAGTGCCCGATTCACAAATATCTTCCATACCTTGCGCACCAAGCTAGGTATTAAAGATTCAGAGCGACATATGGTGCTCAAGTATCGCATTGCTCTGCATAGATACATCCAGACCGAAATGGAGTTTATGGACATCTCATCCTTGGGCGCGGCCTACTGATATGTCGTCAAAATCGAGCAGAAGCTCAAACAAAAGACGCGACAATTTGGGCCTGGGAACCCCTCACAACAAAATCCGGGAAAGGGCGGCTCCAACGCACAGAACAAAGGACAGAGCAAAGATGGACAGTATCAGGACAACTAGTCCAAGCCGCAAGCAAAGAAGGACACTGGAAAGACAAAGAAAGATACCGGGAGGTGGTGTGACTTCCATAAGAGCCCTTGGCATAACACTTCTGACTGTCGCTCAAAGTAGTCGTTGGTGGCCGAAGTGAAAGCATATGAATCAAATGCGGATTCTGACTCTGAGCCAGAACCAGAAAGGGAAAGACGGATCATTGACTTGGAACCCAGTGCCACCGTTGCTACCACCAAGCTCCAGCCTGGAGAACCAGACGAGCCAGAAGAAGGAGAGCACCTCTTCCATTCACAAATGTGGGTAAAAGGTACCCCACTGCACTTCATCGTTGATAGTGGTAACCAGAAGAAACTCATCTCAGCAGAGGTCATCAAGCGGCTGGCCCTGCCAACAACGCCGCACCCACAACCCTACACCATCGTATAGCTTTGCCAAGGAAGCGATCTCCGCGTCAGCCAACAATGTCGACTGTCGTACGTCATCAAGCCCTTCAAAGACGAGGTATTATGTGATGGTGCTCCTCTCGAAGTTTGTGATGTTCTTTTGGGCCAACCTTATTTATGGAAACATCATGTTGTATATGAGTCTAGGCCTTGTAGTGTTATTATTTCTTTGAACAGAAAATTGTACAGGATACCCGAGACAGTCCCACCTAGTGTTATTTCCTTGATCTCTGCTAAGCAATGCAGGAAGGTCATCTCTCAGATGGGGAAGTTTGTCATCTTCGTGATTCGCTCTCAGAATAAGAGAAAGATCACAGCCACATCCAGAGTCTCTGCGGCTGACCTCTCCACACAACAGAAGCAAGTAGATAAGGTCGTGGAAGAATACTCGAATATCTTCTTCTCACCTACAGGGGTACCTCTGCACTGCCAGGTCAAGCACCCCATCGATCTGACCCCTTGCGCACTGCTTCCCAATGGGCCAGTCTATTGTCGCTCTTTGTTAGAGAATGAGGAGATCAAGCGACAGATCCAAGAACTGCTCCACAAGGGGCACATTCGTCCCAGCTCATCACCTTGCGGGATCTCAATCATGCTGGTACAGAAGAAAGATGGAACTTGGCGACTCTATATTGATTACCGGGCTCTGAATAAAATCACAGTTAGAAATTGGTACCTGATTCTCTGAATCGACGACCTCCTTGATCAACTCACGGGGGCCAAATACTTCAGTAAGATTGATCTGAAGTTTGGCTACCACCAGGTCCCGATAGAAAAGACAGATGTATGGAAGACCGCCTTCAAGTCAAAGGAAGGCCTTTTTGAATGGTTGGTTATGCCCTTTGGTTTGACAAATGCTCCAGCCACTTTCATGAGGATGATGGACGATATCCTGTGACCATTCACCAATACTTTTGTAGTGGTGTATTTGGATGACATTCTAATTTATAGCAAGACTTGGGCCTAACACTTGTAGCATATTCAACAGGTTTTGTACACCCTACGACAGCACAAGCTATACGCCAACTTGGAAAAATGCTCCTTTGGCATGGACAGGGTCCATTACTTGGGATACATCATTGATCAACATGGCGTACATGTGGATCCAGCCAAGATCCAAGTCATCCATGACTGGCCAACCCCAACAACACTCACTGAGCTTCGGAGCTTCTTGGGCCTTGCCAATTTCTACCGTCGGTTCGTGTTGGGATTCTCCCACATTGCATGGGCCCTCAGCCAAATAAACAGGGGTGGTGGTAAGGCAAAATTTGCGTGGGGTCGGTCCCAACAACAAGAGTTTGATGATTTGAAGCAACACTTGTGCTCAGCCCACTTTCACTACCAGACCTGCAACACCCCTTTGAAATTGAGACAGATGCTTCAGACTATGCACTGGGCATCGTTCTCACTTAGCATGGCCACCCCATGGCCTACCATAGTGAGACACTGTCCGTAAGTACCCTACTTACGACAAGGAAATGTACTCCATTGTACAAGCCTGCCGGCAGTGGAGACATTACATTCTTGGGAAGGTGACAGTCATCCACACTGATCATAAGCCACTGCAGTTCATGCAGACACAGGGAAAATTGCAGAATGACCACCATCAAAAGTGGTCCACGTACTTGCAACAATTCCACCTCAACATCAAGTATAAAACAGGAAGCACCAATCGCATCACTGATTGTCTTAGCAGACCGCCAGTCGCGACACTCACCATGGTGCTAGACTCTTGTGGCCATGAGACATCTGGATGGCCCCAACTCTATGAGACAGACCTTGACTTCGCCACCACCTACCAAATGTTGGGTGCAAACGCAGTTGTCGATAATTTCCATCTTCAGGATGGGTTGTTGTGTCGTCTGGTCCATATCTGTGTTCCATCAAGTGAGCGAGCGAAGCTGATCTGGGAATCCCACTACAGTCAGGTGGCAGGACACTTTCGAAAAGACAGTGGCGATGCTACAAAAACACTTCTACTGGCTGAAACTTCGACAGGAGGTCAACAAGTATATCAGGTCCTACACTGCCTGCGCTATTGCCAAACCGATCACTAAGAAACAGGGCCTGTACACCCCTCTTCCTACTCCTGACAGGCCATGGGAATCCATCTCAATGGACTACATGTTGGGCCTCCTATCCACCAAGCGAGGAAATGATTGTGTTTTTTTGGTTGTTGATCGCTTTTCTAAGATGGCGATTATGGTTGCCTGCAAGAAGAGCATCACAACAGAGGCCATTGCCAAGCTCTTCTTTGAACAAGTCTGGGTACATTTTGGAATCCCACATATCATTGTCTCAGATTGGGATAGTCTATTTCTCAGCACATTCTAGTCGAGCCTCTGGTCACTACTGGACACCAAGCTCACCAAATCCACGGCCTTCCACCCCTAGACAGATGGCCAAACCGAGGTTGTAAATCGAATGATTGTGCATATCCTTCACATGTATAATTCAAAGCGCCCTCGCACATGGGATGAGAGCCTTCCCTATGTCCAGCATAGCTACAATTGAGCCATGCATAGCTCAACCGGCCATAGCCCCTTTCAGGTGGGATTGGGATTCCAACCATTGGGTCCCATAGATGTTGCACTTCCCCTTGTGGTCACCTCGACCAACTCATCTCCTGCTCCAACTGAAGCTGACAAAGCCACCCGGTTCATTGAGCGGATCCAGCACATCCGCCAACAGGTTCAAGATATCCTACAGAAGTCCAATGACAAGTATAAACAATGCCATGATCAACATCGGGTGCCACATAAGTTTCAGGTGGGCAACAAAGTTTGGTTGCACTTGCAGAAAGAACGCCTTACAAGACCCCATCAGAAGCTTAGAACACTCCATTATGGGTCGTACACTATCACCAAGGTCCTGGGGGACAATGCTTTTGATCTCAACATTCCTCCCTTCCTTGGCATGCACCCAGTGTTCAACATGGATCTCCTTCGCCCTTATTTCCCACCATTATTGGACACCTCAGAAGTAGCAGAACAAGTGACACCAATAGAGCTCAACCTTGATTGCATACAACATGTATCCAATGATCAGATTATGAACACACGGATCAAGGGCACTCGACAACAAAGGATCCAACTTTATCGAGTTGTCAAAGTAGGGCAGCTCCTGCACCAAGGCAAGTGGCTCACCCGAGGCCCAATTCAGTAGAAATTTCCTCATCTGATGGGGGACCTCAACGCAATGGAGACCATTGCTTCCTAAGGAGGGAGGATTGATCCGTATGGATATCGGTGGCCACCCACCTTTTCCAACTGGCTCAAAACAATTTTCTGACAATTTTGGCAATTTACTATTTTTAGCAGTTTTAACTTTTAGGGCCATTTTGAGGGCCTAAATGAAGGTTTTTCAATATCGAGCTCCTTAATGATATTCAAATGAATGATTGAGCCTCCAAAATAAATCTCCTCGATGATACCTTTCCAATGGGCTATCACACACCTAAAACGAAGATCGTATGCAAAAGTTACGACCCCGGGAAGTTGATGTACTAACTTACCCAAACGGGGTCCACGTGACTTTTGACACTTCATCTCCTAGGGTTAGGTTTTTGGATGTCTAGGGTTTTTGGCATTCTTGTTTATTGTAAAAATGCCTTTAGAGCCTCACTGTAATCTTCTTCTTGCGAATGCGCGCAGCCATCACATCTCTTCTCAGAGATAAGCCGCCACCATTACATCAAGCTTGTTTCTGCTGCATTTTACAGTTTCAGCTTATTTCATTATTGAATAGAAAACCAATTTTACTGTATCTCTGTTATTGTGTGTTAAGCACTTGTTAATAATCTATATTCATTTTGTTTTTCTCATAAAATCCAGATCACTTAATCATCCACAATACTTAGGTACAACAAGTGGAAGCTGCGATGTATTCAGCTTTTGTAGTTGATAAGGAAATGGAACCTTGCTTCTTGCTCAACCATGCTACAAGGGAATCTCCTAAGAAGAATGCAACTCCACTTGTGCTTTTCCTTTCATCCACGCATTTAGCCCAATTAACATCTGAATAGACTAATAGTTGCAAATTATGATTCCTAAGATACCATAGGTCATAGTTCATTGTTCCTTCCAAGTATCTGAATATTCTTTTGACGGCTAACAAATGACTCTGTTTAGGTGCAACCTGATACCTTCCTACCATTCCAACAACATGAATTATGTCTGGACGGGATGTTGTGATGTACAATAGGCTGCCTATCATAGACCTATATGAACTTTGATCAACATCAGGTGAGTCATCATCCTTGCTTAACTTGCATCCAGTGACCATAGGTGTGTTCATAGGTGTAGAATCTTCCATTTGAAACCTTTTCAACATTTCTCTTAGATATTTCTCCTAAGAAAGAAATATTCCTTCAGAGCTCTGAGTAATTTGCATACCAAGAAAAAATGACAGTTCCCCTATCATAGACATTTCAAATTTACACTGCATGGCAGAAGCAAACCATTGTATCAATGAAGCATTATTGCTTCCGAAGATGATGTCATCTACATAAACCAACACAATGAGCAAATCATTACCCTTTGTTTTGATATATAGATTGTTGTCAATTGTTCCTCTCTTGAACCCTTTGTCTTGAAGATACTTATCCAGTCTGTAATATCAGGCACGAGGAGCTTGTTTCAACGCATATAAGGCTTTTAGCTTGCAGACAAAGTCAGGGTTATCTGACAGTTGGAAACCCTTTGGTTGTTCCATATAGACTTCTTCTTTTATATCTCCATTTAGAATAGTTGAATTGACATCCATTTGATAGACTTTAAACTGTTTATGACAAGCATAGGCAAGAAACATTCTAATAGCTTCTAATCTTGCTACGGGCGCAAATGTTTCATCAAAATCCAGTCCTTCTATTTGAGCATATCCTTTGCAGACCAATCTAGCCTTATTTCTTACAATATTTCCTTGCTCATTCATCTTATTTTTGTAGACCCATTTGGATCCTATTACATTTTTATTTGTTGGCCTGGGAATGAGTTCCCAAGTGACATTCTTTTCAAACTGGTCCAGTTCCTCAGTCATTGATTTTAACCAATTTACGTCTTTACTGGCTTCATTAAAGTTCTTGGGTTCCACCATGGATATGAAGGCTATATGTGATTGCTCGGTGTCTTTGATTATCCTTCTCCTGGTTTGTACACCTTTGTCTTTCTCACCAATTATCTAACTTTCAGGATGATTCTTTTGAGTAATTCTGGAGGAAGGATTTGATGTTGATTGTTG
>JASDQU010010576.1:159841-172678 GCA_032191745.1 Picea mariana | reverse complement strand
CGATAGAATTCCTCAGTGTATTCTTTCACTGTCATCAGCTTCTATCTCAGGTTTTGCATCCTCCTGAACAGAGAAATTTGATAATCTCTTGGGATGAACTTTACCTTCATCTTCGCGATCATTCGATCCCAACTCTTGATCTTCTACTTGCCTTTGTAGCGTCTATCTGCTTGTAGCTCGTCCCACCATAATGCTGCATGTCTGACCTTCTTATCCTCTTCAATATCCTCATAGTCGAAGTAGGTGTCAAGAGCTCTAATCCAATCTAGTAGCTCTTCTGCATCCAGATTCCCCTCGTAGACTGGAATGTCCATCTTCGCCTTCATACCCATCCTGGCAATGGCTTTAATTAATCACTCAGTTGATGCATCTTTGGCTGCAACTCCCTCGTCGCGTTCAGCCTCTATATCGCTCTCGAAATCGCTCAGATCCCTTGCACCAGCTGTGCATATTTGAGCTGTCTCCATCTCCTCGAGTCTCACTCGGAGATCTCTCATCTACCTCTCCATTTCTGGATTTCCTACCGACCTACCTCTTCTTCACACCTCCCTATCTTCTGGGTCAGGTGACTGCCTTTCTCTTCTGGGCGGCATGGTGTATTCTCCTTCTCTGCTATAGAAAGAAAATAATTCCTGCTCTGATACCACTTGGTGGCAGTGCCGCACCCGCAGGTACGCCCGCTCTCACAGGACCTTCCTCCACTCATGGCCCGAAGAACTCCAAGGTTCTTCTATTTTCCTATCGAGAAATCTGCACCCACAGTTCTCTTCACATGACTCCCCTTTGTTTACTTGTCCAGAAATCGGAACTCGTAGTTTCACGAGTTCACTGTCTATCTCTAGGCTCTCAAATCCCTGAGACCCGATGTGCCAGTCAACGCTGACTTCCTCTTTCCCCTATCGGGACTTTGGCTCTATCGTGACTTCACTACTCGTGACACCAAGCACTCGGTTCTCCAACCCCCGATACCAAATTCACTGAAATGCCGATGCGCACATGAGTTGACTTTCCAATGGTCACATCTTCCCTGTCGGGACTTCGGACTTCGCGGGATTGCGAATCCTAACGCCCAAGTTTCGGGACTTCTCGCGACGAGATCCCAATGACTTCGTGCCACCTGTACTCCACTCACCGACTTCGCTATGGCCCACACTTTCCTTCAACTTCCAGGATATCGCTTATCGCAATATCGTGACTCCTGTGACCAAATCCTCGACTCTTTTCTCGCGAAAACCCGATAGGCGATCTCGCGATGGATCCAACAACCCTGACTAGATTGGATCAATGGCTCGGCCCTTCCTGAGCTTCTAATTTCTCCACACTTGCACTATAATTTCCTTGCACCTCTGGGAGATCTAACAACTCACGGATCTTCGCGAAATCTCCTTGGAGAAATTCGACTGTCCGTCCCTTCCAAATGAAATCCACGAAATGACGAGACGCTCTTCCATAGAAATCGTCACCCTGTGCACAAACCTGCGACACTCCCTTTAGCTTCCAACAAGGACTTCCTTGCGCTTGTCCTTTCGTAAAATTCGAAGGCCTATCCTTCCTGATCTTTTCTCACAACTTTTGAGTCCCTTTAGGAGAACTCTTGCACGCACTCCTTGCGGAAAATCTTCAACAATGTCTAAGTGTTGAAGCTTTGACTCTGCGCACACCTGCAGCAGTAGTCTTAATTCACTTTGCTCAGAATCGCAACTCTGAGACTTCGTCTAGCCTGCGCACGCCTTGCACGGCTCCGGTGCCCAATCTGCACTTCTGGGAACTTAGAACAAAAGTTATCTCTATCTGAACCCTTCTGTCAACGCACTCCTTGCGGACGATTCAACTGCACTCCTTGCAGGAATTCTTTGGCTCAAGATAGAGAAACAATTGAAACTAATTCCTTGTTCCCTCCAGACTTCAATTCAACTATGAAATCACATACACAGCATGTAAAAGAAAATGTATGACAGGAAGCAAACATTCACGAGCACAACATCAATACACAGAGAAACAACACAAACCATGAATTTGAATCAATGCTTTCTTCTATTAATTCAAATATCTGTACATGGGTGTTCTTCATACAATTCTCTGCTTTCTCTTCTCTTCTGAATGCTCTCAATCATAATGTTACAATGTACAAAGGAGGGTTTCTATATCCCGTTTCCCTCTTGCTCTCTAAAGCTATCAAATCTAGAATTAAATTCCTATCTACCAGCATTAACTATATTAAATGTCGACTATCTATCTAAGGACGAGAGCTATCCGCTCAAGGTCCATTACAATATACAAAGTTCGCCTTCATAAATGGCTTCATTTAAGATTTGCGCCTCAATCCCAAAGTGTTTTCAAAATTTGTGCTGGCTTGTCCAGCTGACTTTTCTGCTTCCGCGTTGGCTCGCTTGATGTGCTGGCGATGCTCCTGCTATCCGCTCAAGGTCCATTACAATATACAAAGTGTGCCTTCATAAATGGCTTCATTTAAGATTTGCGCCTCAATCCCAAAGTGTTTTCAAAATTTGTGCTGGCTTGTCCAGCTGTCTTTTCTGCTTCCGCGTTGGCTCGCTTGATGTGCTGGCGATGCTCTTGCATCATTAATCACGACAAATGAAAACCGTCGATAGTACTAGGTTTCTATATCATGCAAACGACACAAATCATGTTGTATGTAGACTCCATAAACAATTCCCACACAGAAAAAAGACTACTTAACTGTTGAGTTAAAAACCCACCAGGACCAACGTATAAAGGATATATTTTTATAAATTCAACAAACGATACAAAAATCCCTTGCTATTGAATTCAAATGGTAGAGATAATGATAATGACAATAACATCTGTAAAATTCAAGATACTTCATTGATACCATAAGATATCTTAATAGATTGTTCAGAAAAATCACAGAGGTCATTTTAACAACACCACACGAAAATATTTGAGACCATAACGAAAAACAAGAAGAAAGTATACAACGCATTATGCATTACACAGGAGGACTTTTCTTCTCCCAAATAATTAGTTAACATAAGATTTTTTTTACCCTTTCTCTAATAAACGAAAGATTATTTACTACAATCTAATGAGTGGGTAGGCACATACAAAAGAAGGCAAAATATTGTAACTGCAACCAAAAGACCTCACGAAATGTACAACCATTACTAATATCCAAACTATGGACTACCAAAGAAACCTTAACTTTGAAAGACTCAGATAAAAATTACCTTCCATACCGAGATTTTTGTTATAATACAGAGGGTTCCCAAAACGATTAATCCAAATGTTCTTACCTTGTGTAAAGTGAATCCCAATGGTAGTGGTTCGCCAAAACTTTTTCCACCAGAATGAGTCAACAACTTAAGAACTGGATATATACAGAGAAGGAACGATAACCAAAGCATCCTCGACCACATTCATCGGAACACATAGAGCCAATATCAAAAGTAAAGACAATAGTCTCTGGGAAACCATCTACTAGTCTAATGATGCTTAATGGCAGTCTGTATCTCAGTACCGTAATTAGGGAAAGGTGGTGAAATTCCAGAGGGACACATTAAAAATCGTGATAGTCCCTAGGGGTGCATTCAGAACACCTTAAATTCTCTGGCAGAGGAGTCATTATACCATCTCGACCGTATCCAAATTAATCCTGCCTCAATCCACAGAAAATCGAATTGACAGACAGTCCAAAATTTTCGTTTAATATTTTTCCTAGTTTGGTTAGGGTTTCATTGTGTTCATCAAATCTCATTAAGAAAAGAGAGGCCTCATGCCAAGAGTTAGTTCGAATGGGAATGATAGTTATTCCTAAGTGAGAAATACGAATAATCGGTCCTTAATTACCATCTCCAAGTTATGACACTTGCGCGTACTAGTGGTCACTTTGATAGAAACTGTTTATTAAGTTCTTTGTCACCAAGAACTAGATTGTTATGCAAAGACACTTAAGTATAAAGATGAAAATGACACTACTAGGACAATTCAATGTATACAAAAACCAATATCAGTTAGATAGGTTTCAACAATGCAATTCAAGAAATGCATGAGAAAGGGTTGTCAATTTTACACCATCCAAGTAACAAACCTATTAGAAAAAGACGATAAACCCAGCTTGGAAGACTTTGTTGTTCTACGTGATTTCAAAGACATCTTTGTTGATGAAATGCTTGAATTACCCCCTAGAAGGGAAATCGACTTTTCTATAGACCTGCTACCTGGTTCAGCCCCTATCTCTAAAGAACCTTATCGAATGAGTTTGCCGGAATTGACAAAACTAAAAATTCAGCTACAGGAATTGTTGGACAAAGAGTATATCAGAACGAGTGTTTCACCATGGGGAGAACCAGTCCTCTTTGTGAAAAAGAAATACGGTACTCTAAGACTATGTATTGATTATAGACAATTGAACAAAATGACTATTAAGAACAAGTAACCCTTACCTAGGATAAATTATCTGTTCGATCAAGTAGGTGGGGCAAGGATCTTTTCAAAGTTGGTCTTACGATCTGGTTATCACCAAGTTAGGATAAAAGATGAGGACATAAGAAAAACAACTTTTCGAACAAGATATCGACATTACGAATTTGTAGTTATACCTTTCAAATTCACTAACGCGGTAGCCACATTTATGTGTTTGATGAACAATATTTTCAGTCAGTATTTGGACAAATTTGTGTTGGTATTTATTGACGACATTCTGGTATATTCTAAAACAGAGGAAGAACATGAAGAACACTTAAGAATAATTCTGAAAACCTTAAGGAAGCACAAACTGTATGCTAAATTCGATAAGTGTGATTTTTATCAGAAGAAAATACAATACCTTGGACATGTAATATCTGTAGAAGGCATTGCAGTTGACCCTGAGAAAATAAGGGCCATTTTGGAATGGTTGGTACCGAAGAATGTAACGAACGTCCAGTCATCCATGGGAATCACTGGATATTACCTCAGATTTATAGAGGGGTTTTCCAAAATTGCTTACCCCATCACATCACTACAAAAGAAAGGGACCAAGTTTAACTGGTCGCAGAAATGTCAAGACAATTTTAGTAAGTTAAAGGAGTTGTTAACAACCACACCCATTTTAAAGGTAGAAGACCTAGATAAAGGCTTCATCGTCTGTGTTGATGCAAGTAAAGAAGGAATGGGTGGGTTCTGTTGATGGGCGAAACAGTCCATCCGTCAACTGGGAGAGTGGAACCGGTCTGGGGTTGTCTAAATAACCCAAGTCGTTTGGAATGGACCACCCTGACGAGTTTAACGGCTCCGTTGGCCGCTCTAAGGTCTCCTAAGAAAACCAAAGAGAAAAGTTGATCTGAGCTAAGTAATCTAAACTAAGGAAACTAGAAACTAATAAAACAATTAAAGAAACTAAACTACTAAAATATAAACTATACTAACTATTGTATCTACAAACTACAAATTACTCTTGTAATAACTCACCTCAACTATCTAATTATCAGTTCAATTACGGTTTATTAACAAATATACATTACATACAAACTACAGATTTGAATAAACCTATGAAACCAATTTGCTTGCTGTCCCAAGACAGCGAGGATAACTCTTTTTGATTTTATAATTTATTAATAAGAAAGTAAACTAACTGAAATCAAAACAGATCAAAATTATATCTATATTCAACTACTTAATAAAAACAATAAACTAAATACTAATTGACCTGGAACCGCTCCAAGTCTGTCCTGTGTATGATGACTTCTAAGCCGATTGGAGGAGGGAAACTCACACCGTTAAGTTCTTAAGCTTCTCGGAAACGATCAGCTATAATGCTTCCTGAAGTAGGTTACAGGACAAACAAGACATAAAAGAATATCATAACAGTTTTCTGATTATAAATTCCTGCAAAAGGGGAAACCTATTATACAACGAACTTATATATTACAGTTCGATTTATGAAGAAGACAAAGCTATGATTCACAAATTGAACTAACAACTGTTATGTCTTTTATCGATTTAGGAAGAAACAAGATATGGATAACAGAAATAGGATTATATCAATTGTATTTGATCTAGGTAGCTAAAGCAATACTAAACCATAAACAAGTTGATATACAAAACGTGGAACAAAGTGTCGATATATTGAAAAGAGGAAAGCTATGACAAAACACCAATTCTGCTCCAGTTTGAATTAAAACTCTGTATCCTTGTTCTCCCCAACTAAGGATGATCGATTATTACAAAATCATAGGTTTATATAGGTTTTTCACAAGGTAAAACATCCTTGTGAAAAATAGTAAACAGTTTTACAGAGTCTGGGAATTATCCCAAAGTCCCTTAAACTAAGTCACTAAAAATGCAAATAGAATCGCTAAGACATCTTCCAACTATTTTTCATATCCATTGCTAATTCGAATTGCCTGCAATAGACACGAAAAGTCAATTTAGAATAATTTTTTATTAGAAAAATAATAAAAAAAATGACTTAACAGACCTAGCTACAGAATCTTCGATTCTGTAGCTGGTCTAGAATAGTAAACAGGACCAGATCAAAATCGAATCCAATCCAATCATTACAAACTACAAACGTTTTAAGAAAGATAACCCTTTCAGTCAAACCAAATCAAGTAGAACAAAATCGGGAGAAAGTGAGATTACTCTGTTTTTCCAACCGTTATAAGATCAAATCAAATCTTAACAAGACTGTTCCATGAATGGAATCAATGATAAACCAAATCGCATGAAATACAAACCATCATTATCGATTTGCATAAGATTCATGTTATTGCCAATATAGAAAGCCGTTACGATTTCACACATCACTGTACCCATAGAATCCAACCACAGTTCTCATTTGTTGTGTTTCAAATAATTCACAAGTATAATCGTAACTGTAATTGACTAATTATAATCACAACAACAAATTGATATCATTCAATTAAAAGCACGATGTATGAATTGCTTCCAAAGTTATCGAATCATCTCCAAAAATATCGACTTAGCAGTCTTCATGTTTGATCATCTCGTGATCGATAGACAGGGTTTTGATAGAGTCAACAAACCAGGCATATAACTAAATTTAATTATAGACACAAATCAGAAGATTTGATATGATCAATCCATCCCTGTAATCTCCATCGAAAAGTACATTTGTGACCATTGAAATACAATTCACATCATAACAAATACTATTGTTATCCATTCGAAATCTTATCATGTAATAAATGATATACGAATTGGTCTTAACATAGAAAATATAACCAAAATAACCAACTAATTTGCCTATCATATCGCATAAGAGGTAGCCGAATTGAACATAGATATCGTTTGCATTTCAAGAATAGAAAAGATATCAAATAACAACATATTCAAATTAAATTATGATCAATCAAACTAAATATAATCACAACCAATCCAGAAATCGATAATCAAAATTGATAAACAACACATGCATGACAGAGTAAGTCAACAATGTATACAGAGCTTATGATCATGCCATATAAAAGAGTGAAGGTTATACCATTACGGTTGTTGTGGCTACGTCAATTTAGAATTGACAATTGCTGTGGCAGACTCAACATTTTTGAACAGGATCGAACCCGTAGTTCGTTGTTTCTTGTCGTTGGGTTGTTCTCTTGCATTCCGACTAGTGAGCTTAGCCACTTGGTTTTCCAACTCATAGATCCTGGATTGCAAAGTAGGTACATCTGAATAGTATCTTTCAATTCATAACCCACATTGATCGCAAGATGCTGCAACAGGTTGAGCATAAGGGGGTTTTGATGATTCCCCGAGGGTTTCATGAGGTGGTTCGATGCCAGGGAAGTTAGGGTTATCCCGCAGATAGGGAGGTAAGTTTTTAACGAAATCATGAGGAGGTTTGTCATAAAATCCCTCTTCGGCGAGAAAACGTTCAATGCTTGAATCAGAGTCTTCGCTAACCACGATAGGCTCTATTTTGGCAGTAAGCTTAGACCTGTTCCTCGCCATGTGAGAGATCAATCTTGCATTTTTCTTGCCTCGACTATTTACACCAGTCTTCGTTCTAGTCTTTTGAGTTGTGGCTTTAACAACTTTGGTTTGTTTTGGCACAACCTTAAGCGAACTTGTAGGTGACTCAGGCTTAGGTCTAGGTAATAAAACATCGTAAGGCACAGGAGTAGGTTTGTTCTCAGCCACCATGGGCTTATCTACCTGTGGAGGGTTTGACTCCCCAAAACCATTACGGCTGAGGAAATCATGCCAAGAATCACGACGTAACCCTAACTCATAGACTAAAACCATTTTGATGAACCCAACATGGAAGAGGCTGGTGTCAGCCTGGCTGCATTTGTAATGCTTAGCCATCTTAAACAAGCTTCGGTGTAGATAGTGAGGCAGACTTAGTTCGAATCCCATAAAAACCATTAATAAACGCAAGTGAAATAGAAATACAAACCCGTACCTGCCTTCACAAGTAATGAATTGTTTGATGATCATTAAGAGATCATACCAGCAGGGTTTCAACATATTTGCAGGCAAACCTCTGTCGCATGAGCTGACTGTGCGAGACCGAAATAACAATGTCCATGCGACATCGTCAACCTTACAGTTTTTAGACCATTTTTGTCCCTTGGCGGGCAAGCTGGTTGCCAGACTGAGAAATTCCTCTGTAATTTCAAACTGCACATCTCCCACTTTGGCTCGACAGCCATCAAATGACAAAGCGAATTGCCGAGCCACAGTGAAGTCATAGCCATCAAACTTCCTAATAAATGGAATCCACCCAAACTCTTCTAAGTCGTCATACACACCATCAAAAGTTAACAGTGCTTGGCATCCGTTGGGATCGGCTCTCACAACAGGAGCCGTAGTTTCGGTACATGGTAGGGTTCCAAGTGAATGAAACAATACACAGAGTGAAAACGAGAGGGTTTAACAGCTTGAATGCTCGACGAGACCAGAAATAACTCCATGCGTGCGAAGGTGGTGGGATTACCACCGCCACGCATTGTATTAATTGCTAGGTACAATGTAGTTAAAACCATAATTGTTTATACCATGCGTATCGGCCAACAAATAGGCATGTAATCATATTAACGTGCCACTTACCCGAAACAAAACTAACACCACGCGTTACATTCAAGTGCCAAGTGTACAGTTCAATCAACATAGTACCCAACACTAACCATCGATCAGTCGTGTCACTTCAATGCTTCACACCACTGTTAATACATTCATGCCAATGCATAGTTTGAAACTACATGATCGTTCAATAAAATATCGACTCAGAAAACCAATGTATCGAGCAAGGGTTTAACCATAAAATCGAAAATCTAAAGGTTGATTAAAGCGCCTTTGCAAAACTAAAAAACATTGCCACTTTATATGAAATCAAACTCATGATATTGCCTATGTGCTTTTAGCATAATCGAAGTGTCAAAACATTGCAACCAATGAACATATGAAATTGATAAGTTAAGAATTCAAAGTAATAAGAATTGTATCATATATGAAGCCAGCATCAATTATGACACTTATGACATCAAGCATAACTCATAACTTAACATTCCCAATATAATTCAAGTTGCGCAGTGAATGGATACAATCTGAAAGAACCTTTTGCAGTGAAGTGATAAACCAATGGTCAAATGCCTTTCATCAAATCAATAAAAGATGGAGATAGTCCAGACAACGAGAGAGGTGTTTTCACAATTTCAGTTGTGAAAAATCAAATCGAAATCAAATTGCAATTGTCGCGAAAATGAAACAAATGTCTTGAAGCACAATGTGACGATGATTTGTCGTTTAGAAGACAAGAGGTGTAGGCAGCGTTTTTATAGCAATTAAAAACAAACTGTTGGCTGCCAACAGGGTCCTAACTCAAAAAGGAAACGTTATTTGTTATGAGTTCTGGAAATTAAAGGAACATGAGCGAAACTACGTTACTCATGACTTATAATTGGCAGCGATAATACACACCTTAAAAATGTGGCGACACTACATAACGGGCAGAAAGTTCCTATTATTGACAGATAATAGCGGTGTGAAATGTTTGTTTAGTCAGCTAGACCTTAATGCAAGGCAAGCAAGGTGGCTAGCCTTCTTGAGCAAATTCGACTTTGAGGTAAGACATATCAAGGGTAAGGAAAATAAAGTAGTTGATGCTTTAAGAAGAAGAGTTCATGGCTTATTTGAAATAAATGTCAGTGGGGCAGAAAGTGATCTTGAACAAAGGATAAAGACTGCAGGTAATAACGACGAAAATTACACTAAGGCAGTGGCAAAATTACAAAACACTACAAAAGATTCAGACAAAACAGAGCTGAGTATTGATAAAAACGACCTAGTATGATTTAAAAATAGAATATACATACCAGATTCGACAGAGTTAAAGTTAACAGTTTTGGATGAAGTGCATAAGAAACCATACTCTGGTCATCCAGGGTACCAGAAAACGATAACAACACTCAGAAAAGTATTTTTTTGGCCCAATATGAAGGGAGAAACAACATAATACTTCGCTAAGTGTCAAGATTGTCAGTAGGTAAAAGCCGAACACTAGCATCTAGACGGCCTATTCCAGCCCTTACCAATACCAGAATGGAAATGGGAGACTATATCATTGGACTTTATTACAGTTTTGCCTAAAACTCAGAAATAGAATGATTCTATTATGGTGGTAATCGATAAAATTAGTAAGTCTGCACACTTTATTCCTATAATATCTACTTTCAAAGCTATTAACATCACTGAAATATTCATGAAATAAATTTTTAGACTACATGGTATTCCTAAAATGGTGATTTCGGATAGAGACGTAAAATTTACATCTACTTTTTGGAAAGAATTGTTTGCAAGGCTAAATACTAATTTGAATTTCAGCACGAGTTATCATCCAAAAATGGATGGACAGACTGAATGAACAAACCAAATCATAGAAGATATGCTCCACATGTATGTAAGAACAAAACCAAACAAGTGGGAAGACTACCTGCACTTGGTAGAATTTGCATATAACAATTGGTACCGAACTTCAGATAAATTGAGCCCCTTTGAGGTATTGTATGACAGGAAATGTATGACTCCAATTAGATGGGATAACTCGGTTGACAGACTCATGGTTGGACCAGAGATTCTCCAAGAAATGGAGAATATGGTAAGAAAGGTACAACAGAACTTAAAAGATGCACAGGACAGACAAAAAAGTTATGCGGACCAGAAAAGAAGACACTTGGATTTTCAAGTGGGAGATCGTGTTTATTTAAAAGTCAAAGATCGAAATATTTCATTAAATCTAGGGAACTGTTCCAAGTTTTCACCTAGGTTTTGTGGGCCCTTTGAGATACTAGCTCAATTTGGACCCGTAGCATACCAACTTGCACTTCCAGCCATTCTAAAAATTCATAATGTATTTCATGTTTCTTTGTTAAAAAAGTATGTTCATGACCCCACTCATATCATCAATTGGAACTTGTTGCATGTGGAACCAGAAGGAGAGTTCCAGGCGGAAACCCTACGTATTCTGGACCAGAGAGAAATAGTACTTCGGAACAGAGCCGTCGCTCAGGTAAAGGTGCAATGGAAGCACTTTAGCCATGAGGAGGCCACTTGGGAGTTGGAGGGAGATTTGCAGAAATCTCATCCAATCCTGTTCTAGGAAAGGAACAAACACTAAGGATAGTGATTTATTGAAGGGGGAACATATGTGACATCCCCAAAAATAAACTATTTTGAATTTGAAAATTCTTAGGAAAATCATTCTGTTTTTGGTAAATTTGAATTTGGAAATTTTTTGCCATTTATGGAAATTCTGAATTTCGAATTTAGTTAATTGTAAATAATGATTATGACTGTTGGGTAGAGATCTGATCTAACTCAAATAACTACTTGACTATGACACTTGTATGAAACACAATATTTTATATTTATTGCAGGAGGACAAATGGAACAACCATGTTAAAATCAACTGACCATGACTCCATGAGTGGGTAACATGTTGGAACTACCTCAGGGTTGATTGTTACAAGTGGAAAAATAGGAATTTGGCCATTGGTAGCCCTTGAAAATCAGGATTTGCAGAGCTGTGAAAATTCCCAAGGGAGGAAAAAGACCTAGGCAAAAATAATTTTTTGGGTATATAGCATATGTGAGGAGGCAGGACACTGCCTAGTATGTTGGGGAAAATATTAGGGATTTCTTGTTGTTATGAACACTACTTGTTGAGTGGGAGACAAGAAGGAGATTTCTGAAGCTGATGGCATTTGCTGAGGAGGAGTTCCGAGTTATCCCTCATGGATTCATGGTGACACTAGGGGGTGAACAAGACAAGTGATTTTTCTTCCCTGTTCTATTGTTGGGAGGAACATGGTTGTTCCCTTTGTCTTCCTATCAACTAGATCAGAGATGTTAATCTTTTCCTTCTCTGTTTGAATGATTATATAATTGATGTAATGCATCTTTTAGTGCTAAATTGAAATATTTCCATGGATGACATCTATTCGAATGTGTGAAGCTTAAAATAGATGACCAAACGACTCAAGAGAATTTAGTTGAGTAATTATTTTTCGTTGATTTAAATTCTGAACGAATGATATAGTTCGCTTTATTCGCTGAAAAGGTATGAATGACCAAATTCTGGAAATGTTCATTCTGTAGTCTAAATTATCATTACTCGGTGGTAAACTATAGAGTACCTTCCCAGTATACTGAAAATCCCTAAGGTAGAACTACCTATGTATAAGTGGACCGAAAACAAGTCTATATATAGAGGTGTATGTATATTCCTGTAATTAAAATTCTAGACAGAACTATCTATGTATAAGTGGATCTGAAACAAGTCTATATATAGGTGTATGTATATTCCTGTAATTAAATTTCAGAATAATATTACTTAGTTGAGACTTATTTTCT
>JASDQU010010576.1:142915-157259 GCA_032191745.1 Picea mariana | reverse complement strand
AGTTTTGCTGAGGACAGAAGTATAGTCTAGGATACGAGTAGATATAAATACTTATATACTTGCAAAGAGTCTAGTGTTTCGATGTTTAGAGGTGTTCCTTCCCTTAAGGATTAAGATGAGGTAAAGTCTTTTAATTATCATTGTTAAAGAATTTTGGTAAGTATTATTGGTGGAAGGAAGAAATGTATAATCACCATGTAGCAAGATTGGAATTAGATATGTATAAATTTGGATATTTAATGACCGCAAAAAATAAAAAGAATTTTTTTTTTGGAAAAATTGAGCTATGTTACATATGTTATCAGAGCAAAGGTTACAACACTTGGACCTTGAACAGGGCCACATTACTTACTTAACAGATATTTATGTTTATGTAAAACTAATAAACTTTTATTGTTACAAACAGGAAACCCTTTTCTATTTTGTGTTAATCATGGCAGCCCAGGACGATGCAGAAATCAGGCTTGATGGGAACCCTGAACAAAGACCTCCTGAAGACCCAAGACAAAATAGTGACGCAAGATCACCTACTGAAGTTCTGGAAACAATGAGGAATCTCATTGTTGAGCTACAGGTTTTCAAAGCATACAATGAGAAATTGAAAAAGGCACAGCAAGAACAACAGGAAATAAATGAAGTCTTGTTGCGAAGTATAGTGACAAAGAAATCCCCAAAGGATGACAACCAGGAAGAAGAGGTTAGTAAACGGTCCTCCAAGAATTTTGGCCTTGAAGAAGAAAGAGGGGATAACTCATCTGAAGGTACACCTTCAGCTGAAGATAAAACAAAAACAGTCAGAAAAAGAAAACAGGTAGACAACCTTGAAGGAGAATTTAAGAAAATTAGACCAGCGACCTTTGATGGTGAATCTAGAATAGGGGAGGAAGCTGAAGCATGGTTATTAGACATCAAAAAATATTTCCAGATATAGAACTATTCGAGCAATATGAAGGTCAGAATGGCCATTTACAATCTGAAAGGAAAAGCCATCATTTGGTGGCAAGATCTGAAATTGGCCAAGGGCCTAAAGGAGAAACATATGAAATGGTCCAACTTTAAGAAATACTTTAAGAAACAATACCTATCTGAAAGCTACTATGAAAGAAAAATGAAAGAATTTTATGATTTATGACTTGGTTAAGTGTCTATGGAAGAGTTGATAAATAAATTCCTGGAATTTCTAAGGTTCGTACCTTATATTCGGGAGGATAAAGTGAAAATCCAATGATTCCTAAGTTGTTTACCACGGTCCTATAAGGACAAAATCGAATTTAACAATCCCAAGTCCCTAAGTGAAGTATTTAGAAAATCTTGAATATGTTATGACCAATACAAACAACAGACAGAATTTCCCAAAGCTTGGAAGGATAAGAAACAAAACTGAATGAACAAGCGGAAGAAGGGATACCAACCAACCCGTTATAGAAATGCAACAAAAAGATTTCCAAGGAAATATTTTCACTCAAACCATCCAAGCACACAAGGAGGCGGTAAACCAGTAAATTTGGGAACAAAGAAGTTTGGGGACATCCCCCGAGAACCGTTAAAATGCTGGGAATGTGAAGAACCTCATCTGAGGAGGAACTATCCACGTTTAAATTTAGCAAACATAACTGTTGTTCATAATTTATAGGAAGCCTCGATGGTGGGTGATGTGGGAAGAAGCTTGCATCGAATCAATGTAGTCATAGATGGTCGACAAGCTGACCACCAGTCCTTTGTGGTGGAAAGCGAAGGTAAAATCAATAACACTCAAATTTATGTTTTAATTGATCCTGGAGCTACGTTAAGTTATATCACTCCTAGTGTAGTAGAGACGAATAAACTTAAGAAAATAAGACACGCAAGATCATGGCTGGTACAACTAGCAATAGGAACTGAAAGGAAAGTGGTTGACTTTATTTCTGATTATGAGTTCAGTTTAGATGGTCAAAACATAAGAACAAATCTGGACATTCTACCACTAGGATCTTATGATGTGATTATCGGAATGGATTGTTTAGAAAAGAACAAAGCAGTACTAGATTTTTATGCAAAGACACTTAAGTATAAAGATGAAAATGACACTACTAGGACAGTTCAAGGTATACAAAAACCAATATCAGTTAGACAGGTTTCAGCAATGCAATTCAAGAAATGCATGAGAAAGGGTTGTCAAGTTTACGCCATCCAAGTAACAAACCTGCTAGAAAAAGAAGATAAACCCAGCTTGGAAGACTTTGTTGTTCTACGTGATTTCAGAGACGTCTTTGTTGATGAAATACCTTAATTACCCCCTAGAAGGGAAATAGAATTTTCTATAGACCTGCTACCTGGTTCAACCCCTATCTCTAAAGCACCTTATCGAATGAGTTTTCCGGAATTGACAGAACTAAAAATACATCTATAGGAATTGTTGGACAAAGAGTATATCAAAACGAGTGTTTCACCATTGGGAGCACCGGTCCCCTTTGTGAAAAAGAAACATGATACTCTAAGACTATGTATCGATTATAGACAATTGAACAAAATGACTATTAAGAACAAGTACCCCTTACCTAGGATAAATGATATGTTCGATCAAGTAGGTGGGGCAAGGATCTTTTACCATCTGTGTTGATGCAAGTAAAGAAGGATTGGGTGGGGTCCTAACTCAAAAAGGACACGTTATTTGTTATGAGTTCTGGAAAGTAAAGGAACATGAGTGAAACTACGTCACTCATGACTTAGAATTGACAGTGGTAATACACGCCTTAAAAATGTGACACTACATAATGGGCAGAAAGTTCCTATTATTGACAGATAATAGCAGTGTGAAATATTTGTTTAGTCAGTCAGACCTTAATGCAAGGCAAGAAAGGTAGCTAGCCTTCTTAAGCGAATTCGACTTTGAGGTAAGACATATCAAGGGTAAGGAAAATAAAGTAGTTGATGCTTTAAGCAGAAGAGTTCATGGGTTATTTGAAATAAATGTCAGCAGGGAAGAAAGTGATCCTGAACAGAGGGTAAAGACTACAGGTAATAACGACGAAAATTACACTAAGGCCATGGAAGAATTACAAAACACTACAAAATATTCAAACAAAATAGAGTTGAGTATTGATAAAAACGACCTACTACGATTTAAAAACAGAATATACATACTAGATTCGACAGAGTTAAATTTAACAGTTTTGGATGAAGTGCATAAGAAATCATACTCTGGTCATCTAGGGTACTAGAAAACGATAACAACACTCAGAAAAGTATTTTTTTGGCCTAATATGAAGGGCGAAATAGCAGAATACTTAGCTAAGTGTCAAGATTGTCAATAGGTAAAAGATGAACACCGTCATCCAACCGACCTTTTGCAGCCCTTACCAATACTGGAATCGAAATGGGAGACTATATCGTTGGACTTTATTACAGGTTTGCCTAAAACTCAGAAACAGAATGATTATATTATGGTGGTAATTGATAAACTTAATAAGTCTACACACTTTATTCCTATAAAGTCTACTTTTAAAGATATTAATATCGCTGAAATATTCATGAAAGAAATTTTTAGACTACATGGTATTCCTAAAATGGTGATTTCGGATAGAGACATAAAATTTACATCTATTTTTTGGAAATAATTGTTTGCAAGGCTAAATACTAATTTGAATTTCATCATGAGTCATCATCCACATATGGATGGACGGACTGAACGAACAAACCAAATCATAGAAGATATGCTCTGCATGTACATAAGACGAAAACCAAACAAGTGGGAAGACTACCTGCACTTGGTAGAATTTGCATATAACAATGGGTACCAAACTTCGGCAAAATTGAGCCCCTCTGAGGTACTGTATGGAAGCAAATGTACGACTCCAATTAGCTGGGATAACTTAATTGACAGACTCATGGTTGGACTAGAGATTCTCCAAGAAATGGAGAATATGGTAAGAAAGGTACAACAGAATTTAAAAGAGGCACAGGACAGACAAACAAGTTATGCGGACCAAAAAAGAAGACACTTTGAGTTTCAAGTGGGAGATCATGTTTACTTAAAAGTCAATGCCTGAAAGAGTTCACTAAAGCTAGGGAACTGTGCCAAGTTGGCACCTAGGTTTTGTGGGCCTTTTGAGATACTAGCTCGAATTGGACCCATAGCATACCAACTTGCACTTCCAGCCAATCTAAAAATTCATAATGTATTTCATGTTTCTTTGTTAAAGAAGTATGTTCATGACCCTACTCATATGATCGATTGGAACTTGGTGCAGGTGGAACCAGAAGGAGAGTTCCAAGCGGAACCCCTACGTGTTCTAGACCAGAGAGAAATAACACTTCAGAACAGAGTCGTCGCTCAGGTAAAGGTGCAATGGAAGCACTTTAACCCTGAGGAGGCCACTTGGGAGTTGGAGGGAGATTTGTAGAAATCTCATCCAATCCTGTTCCAGGAAAGGAACAAACACTAAGGACAGTGTTTTATTGAAGGGGGAATGGATGTGACATCCCAAAAAATAAACTATTTTTTAATTTGAAAATTCTTAGGAAAATCATTCCATTTTTGGTAAATTCGAATTTGGAATTTTTTTTCCATTTATAGCAATTCCGAATTTCAAATTTGGTTAATTGTAATTAATGATTATGACTATTGGGCAAAGATTTGATCTGACTCAAATAGCTTCTTGACTATGACACTTGTATGAAACAAATTATTTTATATTTATTGCAAGAGGACAAACGGAACAACCATGTTAAAATCAGCTAACCATGACTCCATGAGTGGGGAACATGTTGGAACTACCTCAGGGTTGATTGTTACAAGTGGAAAATCAGGATTTTGGCCATTGGCAGCCCCTAAGCTGCGAAAATTCCCAAGGGAGGGAAAAGACCTAGGCAAAAATATTTTTGTGGATATATAGCATATGTGAGGAGGCAGGACGCTACCTAGGATGTTGGGGAAAAGATTAGGGATTGCTTTTTGTTATGAACACTACTTGTTGAGTGTTAGGCAAGGAGGATGTTTATGAAGCTGACGACATTTGTTGAGGAGGAATTCCGAGTTAGCCCTCATGGATTCATGGTCAGGCTAGGGGGTGAACATGACAAGTGATTTGGATGCCCTGTTCTAATATGGTTGGGAGGAACGTGGTTGTTCCCTTTGTCTTCGCGCGAACTGGTTCAAATATGTTAATATTTTCCTTGTTTGTTTGAATGATTATATAACTGATGTAATGAATCTGTTAGTGCCAAACTGAAATATTTCCATGGATGAAATCTGTTCGAATGTGTGAAGTTTAAAATAGATGACCAAACGCCTCAAGAGAATTTAGTTGAGTAATTATTTTCCATTGATTTAAATTCAGAACAAATGCTATAGTTTCTTTTATTTGCTGAAAGGGTATGAATGACTAAATTCTAGAAATGTTCATTTTGTAGTCTAAATTATCATTACTCGGTGGTAAATTGTTGAGTACCTTCCCAATATATTGGAAATCCCTTAGGCAGAACTACCTACGTATAAGTGGACCGGAAACAAGTCTATATATAGAGGTGTATGTATATTCCTGTAATTAAATTTCTAGGCAAAACTATCTATGTATAAGTGGATCTGAAGCAAGTCTATATATAGGTGTATGTATATTCCTGTAATTAAATTTTAGAATCATATTACTTAGTTGAGACTTCTTTTCTCGCATAACATTGAATGAGAAAAAATACGAAAAAATATTGATTCTATGAATTTTATGTATACATATATCACATATCGATTTATATGTATATATAAATAGGTCTATTTACAATTGGTACCTTGCATAGACATTATAGAAGAAACTAAGATTAAATGTCTGCAACTGAAAACCCCTTGATACAAAGATTTGTTTCCATACTATATAAGCAAATAAATTATTTCAACAGGCATATAAGTACTTTTGTATAAAGGAAATATCGAATAGAGAGTCTGAAACCTCTCATTAACTAGTTACAGTACAAATGAAATTGAATAAGGTACCCTATGGTCATATTCTTACAGACCGGTAGGTGAATGAGTATACAGAATATCAAAGAAAAGTAAACCGATATGAAGGACTCATAAATATAATACGATTATTTCTATTCAACAGATTTGATTTACAAAAGGTAGATCTCCAATTTATGTAAGTTCCGATATTAAATATATGATTTAATACAATAGTAAAGGATGAGACTAGAATGTCGATAAGATCTGAATATAGTGTATCCAACAGTCATTACATTCTTTCAAATAGATATGGGAAACGTCTTGTAGATTAACCTTCAATGAAGTATTATATACAATAACCAAACCAGAAAAATCAAGAGTAAAGTTTGCAAAGATTCTACTCTTTCCAGCCACTATGGTAAATCGAGTGGATACTACTTCATGTCATTAACTGAGATTGAGATTATGCCTTCACTTTGTAAACGCTCGAAGAGTTTACGAAAATAACTCGAATACCTTTTTCGCTGAGGATAGTAACACACATTTCGAATTCTTGCGCAGATGAAAACCTTGCAAGGTTTCACCATTAAATATTAGTATATTTATATAAATGAAAGAAAGGTAAAACAAACATATCAACAAAACGATAAATGTATTAACAAAGTATTCTAGAATGATACTTAACTTATGGCAAGTAGTTCTCAAGTGCCCCCTTGTCGTTCTTGACTGGATAGGTGACCAGGTCAAGGGGAAATGGACCAACGACTCCCTGATGGGTACCCTCGCATCAATAGGTCCCATCATTAGTGTCGGTACCAAATCTCAAACTTTATTAATCACGACAAGTGAAAACAGTCGACAGTACGTTTATATATCATGCAAATGACACAAATCATGTTGTACGTAGACTCCATAAACAATTCCCACACAAAACAAAGACTACTTAACTGTTGAGTTAAAAACCCACCAGGACCAGCGTATAAAGGATATCTTTTTATAAATTCAACAAACGATACAAAAATCCCTTGCTATTGAATTCAAATGGTAGAGATAACGATAATGACAATAACATTCCTAATATTCAAGAGACTTCATTGATACCATAAGATATCTTAATAGACTGTTTGGAAAAATCACAGAGGTCATTTTAACAACACCAGACGAAAATATTTGAGACCATAATGAAAAACAAGAAGAAAGTATAAAACACATTATGCATTACACAGGGGGACTTTTCTTCTCCCAAATAATTAGTTAACATAAGATTTTTTTTCCCTTTGTCTGATAAACAAAAGATTCTTTACTACAATCTAATGAGGGGGTAGGCACATACAAAATAAGGCAAAAGACTGTAACTACAACCAAAAGACCTCACAGAAAGTACAACCATTACTAATATCCAAACCATTGGGATCCAGATGTTCTTACCTTTTGTAAAGTGGATCCCAATGGTAGTGGTCCGTCAAAACATTTTCCACCAGAACGAGTGAACAACTTAAGCACTGGATATATACAGAGAAGGAATGATAACCAGAGTATCCTCGACCATAGTCGTAGGAACACACAGAGCCAATATCAAAAGTAAAGGCAATAGTCTCTGGGAAACCGTCTACTAGTCTAATGATGTGTAATGGTAGTCTGTATCTCAATACCATAATTAGGGCAAGGTGGCGAAATTCTAGAGGGACACATTAATACTCGTGATAGTCCCGAGGGGTGCATTTAGAACGCCTTAAATGCTCTGGCAGAGGAGTCATTATACCATCTCAACTGTATCCAAATTAATCCCACCTCAATCCACAAAAAATTGAATTGACAGACAGTCCAGAATTTTCGTTTAATCTTTTTCCTAGTTTGGTTAGGGTTTCGTTGTGTTCATCAAATTTCATTAAGAAAAGAGAGGCCTCATGCCAAGAGTTAGTTTGGATGGGAACAATAATTATTCCTAAGTGAGAAATATGAATAATCGGTCCTTAATTATCGTCTCCAAGTTATTACACTTGTGCGTACTGGCGGTCACTTTGATAGAAATAGTTCATTAAGTTCTCTGTCACCTATACCCAAGGAAACATATTTGTCACTTCAGAATTTATTGAGGTTCATTCGTTAATACTCTTCTCATGGCATGCCTTGCTGGCGCGATCGGAATTGGTAATATATATGTGTGTGTGTGTGTGTATGTGTGTGTGTAGTTTTGCTAAGGACAGAAGTATAGTCTAGGATAAGAGTAGATATAAATACTTATATACTTGCAAAGAGTCTAGTGTTTCGAAGTTTAGAGGTGTTCCCTCCCTTGAGGATTAATATGAGCTAAAGTCTTTTAATTATCATTGTTAAAGAATTTTGGTAAGTATTAATGGTGGAAGGAAGAAGTGCATAATCACCATGTAGCAAGATTGGAATCAGATATGTAGAAATTTGGAAATTTAATGACCACAAAAAATAAAAAGAATTTTTTTTTGGAAAATTTGAGGTATGTTACATATGGTATCAGAGAAAAAGTTATACCACTTGTACCTTGAACATGGCCACATTACTTACTTAACACATATTTATGTTTATGTAAAACTAATAAACTTTTATTGTTACAAACAGGAAACACTTTTATGTTTTGTGTTAATCATGGAAGCCTAGGATGAAGCAAAAATCAAGCTTGATGGGAACCCTGAACAAAGACCTCCTGAAGACCCAAGACAAAATAGTGATGGAAGATCACCTACTGAAGTTCTGGAAATGATGAGGAATCTCATTGTTGAGCTACATGTTTTCAAAGTAGACAATGAGAAATTGAAAAAGGGACAGCAAGAACAACAGGAAATAAATGAAGTCTTGTTGTGAAGTATAGAGACAAAGAAATCCCCAAAGAATGACAACCAGGAAGAAGAGGTCAGTAAAAGGGCCTCCAATAATTTTGGCCCTGAAGCAGAAAGAGGGGATAGCTCATCTAAAGGTACACCTTTAGCTGAAGATAAAACAAAAACAGTCAGAAAAAGAAAACAGGTAGACCACCTTGAAGGAGAATTTAAGAAAATTAGACCAGCGACCTTTGATGGGGAATCCAAAACAAGGGAGAAATCTTAAGCATGGTTATCAGACATAAAAAAATATTTCCAGATATACAACTATTCCAGCAACATGAAGGTCAGAATGGCCATTTACAATCTGAAAGGAAAAGCCAGCATTTGGTGGCAAGATCTGAAATTGGCCAAGGGCCTAAAGGAGAAACAGATGGAATGGTCTGACTTTAAGAAATACTTTAAGAAACAGTACCTATCTGAAAGTTACTATGAAAGAAAAACGAAAGAATTTTATGAGTTACGACTTGGTCAAATGTCTATGGAAGAGTTGATAAATAAATTCCTGGAATTACTAAGGTTCGTACCTTATATCCGGGAGGATAAAGTGAAAATCCAACAGTTCCTAAGATGTTTACCACAGTCCTACAAGGACATAATCGAATTTGACAATCCCAAGTCCCTGCGTGAAGTATTCAGAAAACCTTGAATGTGTTATGACCAATACAAACAACGGACATAATTTCCCAAATCTTGGAAGGATAAGAAACAAGACCGAATGAACCAGCGGAAGAAGGGATACCAACCAACCCTTTATCGGAATGCAACAAAAAGATTTCCAAGGAAATATTTTCACTCCAACCATCCAAGCACACAAGGAGACGGTAAACCGGTAAATATGGGAACAAAGAAGTTTGGGGACAGCCCCCTGGAACCGTTAAAATGCTAGGAATGTGGAGAACCTCATCTGAGGAGGAACTGTCCATGTTTAAATTCAACAAACAAAATTGTTGTTCATAATTTACAGGAAGCCTCGACAGTGGGTGATGTGGGCAGAAGCTTGCATCGAATCAATGCAGTCATAGATGGTCGGCAAGCTGACCACGAGTCCTCTGTGCTGGAAATCGAAGGTAAAATCAATAACACTCAAATTTATGTTTTAATTGATCCTGGAGCTACGTTAAGTTATATCACTCCTAGTGTAGTAGAGACGAATAAACTTAAGAAAATAAGACATGCAAGATCATGGCTGGTACAACTAGCAACATGAACTAAAAGGAAAGTGGCTGACTTTATTTCTGATTATGAGTTCAGTTTAGATGGTCAAAACATAAGAACAAATCTGAACATTCTACCACTAGGATATTGTGATGTGATTATCGGAATGGATTGTTTAGAAAACCACAAAGCATGACTAGATTGTTATGCAAAGACACTAAAGTATAAAGACGAAAATGACACTACTAGGATAGTTCAAGGTATACAAAAACCAATATCAGTTAGACAGGTTTCAGCAATGCAATTCAAGAAATGCATTAGAAAGGGTTGTCAAGTTTACACCATCCAAGTAACAAAGTTGTTAGAAAAAGAAGATAAACCCATCTTGGAAGACTTTGTTGTTCTACGTGATTTCAGAGACATCTTTGTTGATGAAATACCTGAATTACCTCCTAGAAGGGAAATAGACTTTTCTATAGACCTGCTACCTGGTTTAACCCCTATCTCTAAAACACCTTATCGAATGAGTTTGTTGGAATTGACAGAACTAAAAATTCAGCTACAGGAATTGTTGGACAAAGAGTATATCAAACCAAGTGTTTCACCATGGGGAGCACCAATCCTCTTTGTGAAAAAGAAAGACGGTACTCTAAGACTATGTATTGATTATAGACAATTGAACAAAATGACTATTAAGAAAAAGTAACCCTTACCTAGTATAAATGATCTGTTTGATCAAGTAGGTGGGGCAAGGATATTTTTGAAGTTGGACTTACGATCCGGTTATCACCAAGTTAGGATAAAAGATGAGGACATAAGCAAAACAACTTTTCGAACAAGATATGGACATTACGAATTTGTAGTTACACCTTTCAGACTCACTAATGCGCCATCCACATTTATGTGTTTAATGAATAGTATTTTCAGTCAGTATTTGGAAAAATTAATGTTGGTATTTATTGACGACATTCTGGTATATTCTAAAACAGAGGAAGAACACAAAGAACACTTAAGAATAGTTCTGCAAACCTTAAGGAAGCACAAAATGTATGCTAAATTCGATAAGTGTGATTTTTATCAGAAGAAAATACAATACCTAGGACATGTAATATTTGTAGAAGGCATTGCAGTCAACCCTAAGAAAATAAGGGCCATTTTGGAATGGTCGGTACCAAAGGATGTAGCGGATGTCCAGTCATTCATGGGAATCACCAGATATTACCGCAGATTTATAGAGGGGTTTTCCAAAATTTCTTACCCCATCACATCACTACAAAAGAAAGGGACCAAGTTTATCTGGTCGCAAAAATGTCAAGACAGTTTTAATAAGTTAAAGGAGTTGTTAACAACCACACCCATTTTAAAGGTAGTAGACCCAGATAAAGACTTTACCGTATGTGTTGATGCAAGTAAAGAAGGAATAGGTGGGGTCGTAACTCAAGAAGGACACATTACTTGTTATGAGTCCTGGAAATTAAAGGAACATGAGTGAAACTACGTCACTCATGACTTAGAATTGGCAGTGGTAATACATGCCTTAAAAATGTGGTGACACTATGTAATGGGCAGAAAGTTCCTATTATTGACAGATAATAGCGGTGTGAAATATTTTTTTAGTGAGCCAGACCTTAATGCAAGGCAAGCAAGGTGGCTAGCCTTCTTGAGTGAATTTGACTTTGAAGTAAGACATATCAAGGGTAAGGAAAATAAAGTAGTTGATGCTTTAAGAAGAAGAGTTCATGGGTTATTTGAAATAAATGTCAGCAGGGTAGAAAGTGATCTTGAATAGAGGATAAAGATTGCAGGTAATAACGACGAAAATTACACTAAGGCAGTGGCAAAATTACAAAACACTACAAATGATTCAGACAAAACAGAGCTAAGTATTGATAAAAACGACCTACTACGATTTAAAAATAGAATATACATACCATATTCGACAAAGTTAAAGTTAACAGTTTTGGATGAAGTGCATAAGAAACCATACTCTGGTCATCCAGGGTAACAGAAAACGATAACAACACTCAGAAAAGTATTTTTTTGGCCTAATATGAAGGGCGAAACAACAAAATACTTAGCTAAGTGTCAAGATTGTCAGCAGGTAAAATCTGACCACTAGCATCCAACCGATCTGTTGCAGCCCTTACCAATATCGGAATGGAAATGGGAGACTATATTGTTGGACTTTATTACAGGTTTGTCTAAACTCAAAAATAGAATGATTCTATTATGGTGGTAATCGATAAACTTAGTAAGACTGCACACTTTATTCCTATAAAGTCTACTTTTAAAGCTATTAACATCGCTGAAATATTCATGAAATAAATTTTTAGACTCCATGGTATTCCTAAAATGGTGATTTCGAATAGAGACGTAAAAGTTACATCTTCTTTTTGGAAAGTATTGTTTGCAAGGCTAACTACTAATTTGAATTTCAACACGAGTTATCATCCACAGACGGATGGACAGACTGAACGAACAAACCAAATCGTAGAAGATATGCTCTTCATGTACGTAAGAATAAAACCAAACAAGTGGGAAGACTACTTGCACTTGGTAGAATTTGCATATAACAATGGGTACAAAACTTCAGCTAAATTGAGCCCCTTTGAGGTACTGTACGACAGGAAATGTACGACTCCAATTAGCTGGGATAACCCGGTTGATAGACTCATGGTTGGACCAGAGATTATCCAAGAAATGGAGAATATGGTAAGAAAGGTACAATAGAACTTAAAAGAGGCACAGGACAGACAGAAAAGTTATGCAGACCAGAAAAGAAGACACTTGGGGTTTCAAGTGGGAGATCATGTTTACTTAAAAGTCAAAGCTCAGAAGAGTTCACTAAATCTAGGGAACTGTGCCAAGTTGCCACCTAGGTTTTGTGGGCCCTTCGAGATACTAGCTCGAATTGGACCCATAGCATACCAACTTGCACTTCTAGCCAATCTAAAAATTCATAATGTATTTCATGTTTCTTTGTTAAATAAGTATTTTCATGACCCTACTCACATGATCGATTGGAACTTGGTGCAGGTGGAACCAGAAGGAGAGTTCTAAGCAGAACCCCTACGTATTCTTGACTAGAGAGAAATAACACTTCGCAACAGAGCAGTCGCTCAGGTAAAGGTGCAATGGAAGCACTTTAGCCCTGAGGAGGTCACTTGGGAGTTGGAGGGAGATTTGTAGAAATCTCATCCAATCATGTTCCAGGAAAGGAACAAACACTAAGGATAGTGTTTTATTGAAGGGGGAACGGATGTGACATCCCCAAAAATAAACTGTTTTTGAATTTGAAAATTCTTAGAAAAATCATTCTGTTTTTGGTAAATTCGAATTTGGAAATATTTTTCCATTTATGGAAATTCCGAATTTTGAATTTGGTAAACTGTAATTAATGATTATGACTGTTGGGCTGAGATCTGATCTAACTCAAATAACTACTTGACTATGACACTTGTATGAAACAAAATAATTTATATTTATTGCAGGAGGACAAATGGAACAACCATGTTAAAATTAGCTGACCGTGACTCCATGCGTGGGGAACATGTTGGAACTACCTCAGGGTTGATTGTTACAAGTGGCAAATCAGGAATTTGGCCATTGGCAGCCCTTGAAAATTAGGGATTTGGAAAGCTGCGAAAATTCCCAAGGGAGGGAAAAGACCTAGGCAAAAATAATTTTTTGGATATATAGCATATGTGAGGAGGCAGGACGTTGCCTAGTATGTTGGGGAAAAGATTAGGTATTGCTTGTTGTTATGAACAACTTGTTGAGTGTGAGGCAAGGAGGATATTTCTAAAGTGGACGGCATTTGCTGAGGAGGAGTTCCGAGTTAGCCCTCATGGATTCATGGTGAGGCTAGGGGGTGAACGGGACAAGTAATTTGGCTACCCTATTCTACGGTTGGGAGGAATGTGGTTGTTCCCTTTGTCTTCCCGCGAACTGGTTCGTATATGTTAATATTTTCCTTCTCTGCTTGAATGATTATATAACTGATGCAATGCATCTGTTAGTGCTAAATTGAAATATTTCCATGGATGAAATCTGTTCGAATGTGTGAAGTTTAAAATAGATGACCAAATGCCTCAAGAGAATTTAGTTGAGTAATTCTTTTCCGTTGATTTAAATTATGAATGAATGTTATAGTTCCTTTTATTCGTTGAAAGGGTATGAATGACTAAATTTTGATAATGTTCATTCTATAGTCTAAATTATCATTACTCGGTGGTAAACTGTAGAGTACCTTCCCAGTATACTGAAAATCCCTTAGTCAAAACTACCTATGTATAAGTGGACCGGAAACAAGTCTATATATAGAGGTGTATGTATATTCCTGTAATTAAAATTCTAGGCAGAACTATATATGTATAAGTGGATCTGAAACAAGTCTATATATAGGTGTATGTATATT
>JASDQU010010576.1:75279-90712 GCA_032191745.1 Picea mariana | reverse complement strand
TTCGACCAAACTCACATATGGAGTAAAGGGGCCACACACGACTACCAGAGAGGCTGAGGGAGAGGTGTGGAAAACAGCCCTACCATAGCCTACTAGCACTCCCATCATGGCTCAAACTATAGGTTAACGATTACCTAGTTCGAGAGGACCCACGATGCCACGAGGGAAGACTGCGACAGTCGCTCGCGATGATTCTAAGGGGCGCACAATAAGGCAGGGGCCTTATTCCTTAGAAGACCTTAGTCTCCCACAAGTTCACTTGGCGGAGTGTTGACTCCAGGGGTTATTGATGTCTACAAATCAGTCAAGAAGCGAGTGGCACCCTTGGAGCACGTGGTGCATCCTGAAAGGCATGTCACGCAAAAGAAAAAAAAAGGCGAGTGGCACCCTTGGAGCACGTGGTGCATCCTGAAGGGCACGTCGTGTTGATGATGATAGAAGGAGGAACCTAGATGGCCCTAAGACAAACAACGCTTTAAGAAATTTTAAAACAAATTCCCTAATTAAAATGTCGCCTAGTTCAGAATCTAAGTCCTAAGTCTAAAACTTCGCTAGGGGTAAAATTTTGTTTACCCTTAAGAAAATATACCTTATAAAAATAAAATAATAAAATTTAAACTAAAAACCACTTAATTAATAGTTTGGTCTTCATAAATTTTTGGGGGTTAAAATGAAGAGAGTAAGAATTTAATTAAAAGAAAAAATGGATATAAAATGTCAAGAAGAAATTATTTTATTTTAACTTTTGATAGTTTAAAAAGATATTAAATTATTAATAAAAAGGAAAAGGGGTAAATTGCGCAGCTGCCATTTTGGCTTTAATAAAAAGAGAAAAGAAGGGAAGAATATAAATTAGGAAACTAAGGAATGGAGGAAACATAATAAGGGAAAGTGGGGAAATTATGGTAAAAAGCGAGGTCAACATAGTAAAGAATCTACAATTAAGAACCTTCTAAATTGAACTAATTTAGCAACTTCATTTTAGGGAAAGTATTTAAACCTGTAAGGGAATCTAGAGACACCTAAGAGTAAAAATAGGAGTAACTCTAGGTGGGTGAGGGAAATAAGAAAATTTGATAAATTAAAGAAAATAGTTTATGGAGAAACGTGGGGGATGGATGAAACTTGTACGAAGGAGAGTTTTTAGAAGATTTTTAATTAAAACTTAAATTAAATGAGATTTAGGGAAAGATAGAAGTTCTAAAATGCTATAAAAAAAGAGAGAGGAGAAGGAAGAAGGGGGATCGACTGTTAGCGTAACATTACGCTGTCGGATTAGTGACTTAACTGATTTACTTGTGAGGAGTTGGGATTTCCTAGCTTGGATAGGAGTGGTAGCTCGACCTTGCGAGGTGAGCTGGGAGCTAGATGTACCATCTGGATAGTGTGTGGCCCCTTTGCGGCTCGGAGGGCTAAGGGCGAAGTAGAGTACCCCTAGCGTTGGCTGGGAGGTATCGGTGTATTCTTGATGATCAACGAGTAGGAGCAGCATGGAGTGCGCGGACGTCATTCAACGCAGGAGATCAGGCAACGGTATGCTCTTGATTCTAGAGTAGAAAGCATTAAGATTTATGATTAGTTCTGCATGTGTATTGGTAATCTAGACGGAAGAATGTTTAACTTCTATTTGTGTCAGTTTTCATTGGACTGAATGGCTTTTCTTTATCTACTTACTTCGGCGATTTTTTGTGTATTTAGCATTGCTGCAACTTTTTACTGTGTAAATCTGAGTAACCCTAGCCTTCTCTTCTGCGGTCAGCAATTTATTTTTATAGGTATTCCGAGATAAAATAATTAACTTCGATAGGGATTGAATCTTGTTGGATGGAAGGGTTGTTTTAATCATTTACCCCGGTGTTGTTAACCGAATATATGCTGTAAAAAAAAACGGGGTGGGGGGGTTACCTCGGCTGTATAATTCAATAATGGATGACTAATAATAAATTCATTAATTCATTGATTCTAGAGTAGACACCTCCATGTTCCTCAGAACAGTCACCAATCCTAAGACCTTAAATGGTTAAAATCGATGAGAACCTAGGCTTGAGCGTTGCTTATGTGTCTTGGAGGTCCTAACCATTGCAGGGTAGGACGGGAGGGTATTCAGTCTTATTTATAATCGATTGATTGTCATTTAATTCTTGTAGATACTTGATGTGCATATTAGGTTGTCATGTTGTGTTGTCATTGTATGTGTCTTGTTTGTCATCGGATGGTGACGCAGAGTCAGATGTGTTTATTACCCTTGTACACATGCGCACACACAATATAAAAAAAAAAAAAATTGCACTTGTTAAGAGGTTGGTCATCGTAATGAGGAGGTTCATTCAATACCCCGTCATCATTTGTACTTAATAGAAAAATTCAATGATTACATATATTTGAAGCACGTTGTTGTTGAGATAGCCCCTCCTGCGATGCAATTATGTCCAATTCTTTGACCATCTCCTTGTACACTTTTTTGGACATTCCTATTGGCATATTTAAGATATTTTCTCGTTGGACCTCTGGGATTTTAATAATTTTTCTAAAAAAATAACATGACAATAAAGTATTTTTATATTGATATATGAAAACTAAATATCACAAAATTGATATATTAATAAATGAATACTTTGTAATATATATATATATATATATATATATATATATATATATATATATATATATATATATATATATATTCTAAAAAAGTGTTTTTAGGAATATTAATTTTTGAATGATTATTTTTTCTTGTTGTATGTTTTTGTTATTGTAACTCTGACAAGTCTCATTGACCATTGCTCTAGAAATACTTCATGTAGTTTAAATATAACTTGGTTCTTGGAATCACTGGATTGATTTTTATATTGTAGGTGGAAATTACGTCTATACGTTCATTCCACTATATCCCTCATAGTTCTATAAAAATCCACGCCCCTTTTCTTTGATTAATCTCCAACACCACTCCATATGAGTTAAGGAGCAATTCATCATTATATGCATCTTCTATATTAATTAATTTTTTTTGTTATGATGACATTATGTTCCCTCATTGTTGGTGCTTGTAGAACATTAAACATATGTGAATTAATAGATTCTTTGAAACATGTCTTCTAATATTCCTAAGTATATTATTAATGAAAATTCAAAAAAAATAATCATATTGAATAGTATTTTTCATTCACCTGATTAATCCCTCTGCAAATTTTCCATCAAGCTCTTATGCTCTTCTGCACTTAGATTAGAAATAATCTTATCGAGCTTCCTCAGGCTTTGGCCATGCATGACACACACTAATCAATACATATTAGTTAAACTTACATATAGTTCAACCATATTAATTTTGTATAGAAATTACAAAGAACCTTCATTTTTTGTTTTTTTGGATCTGTCATCATTCTGTTGACCAAAACTTTTCTTATTTCAACTCTTCTTAGTCATATTTTTATCAATATACAACATGTATCATTCAATACATAAATTATTAAATATATTTTATAAACAAATCACATAATTTTTAGTGAAAAAAAATCGTTGTAACCAGTGTGCTTTTTATATACAAAGCACCAGTGTGTTTATTACATAAAATGAACTGGTGTGTTCCATACAATAAAACACACCAAACAATTTATTTTCCTTTTAAAAATATTGTGAATCACAAAAATGCGATATATAGAAGACATCACAATGATTAGAGTAGAAAACAAAAAACATAGCAAAAAAATTAAACATTCATAAAAATAACAATAGAAAAATTACACAGATGAGAAGAAAAATAAAAAAAATAAAAAAAAATATGTGACAACATTTTCTATGTTGTTTACATGAGAAAACATCAGCGATAAATGTTTTTATGCACCATATTTTTTAAATTTACAAAAAGAAAAAAAATTTGGCTTAATCGGTGCTCCTTAGACATAAAAACATTGGTGCGTTTCTATCAAAATGGCACACCGGAAAATCAGAAAACTTTTTAAAAAAAAAGTCAAATCGAAAACCGTTTAAAAAATTAAAATAAAATTTAGAGGGTTGGCTATGTTTTTGATCCGATGCAATACGTGGTCCCTTAGATCTAAAAAACCTAAAACGAAAATCCCTAATTCTGAAGTGATAGAGAAAGTTAAACCCTAGAGTGAAATTTTGCATTCACGTAAGCAAAAAAAACAAGGGTTTAAGGTACGTATGATTTTTTATTTTATTATTTATTTATTTATTTATTCTAAATGTAGGGTTTTGAATGAATCACCATACCCTTCAATTCTTAATTTTTTGAATATTTCTGTTTTTCCAAAGTATTCTTCTGCTCAACGATGGTCCCCGATATGTCTCTCTTCCAAATCCGTCTCCTGTAAATTTTGAGAAAATAATGAAAATATTGATTACCTTCTTAATATTAAAAAAACTTTATGAAAAGGTTTTAGAGTGAATCACCATACCCTTCAAATTCTCATATTCTGAAAAATATTGTGGTTCCAAAGTATTATGATCCTCCATAGTGTTCCTCCATATGTCTCTCTTGCAAGTATCCCCCTACAAAATTTTGCAAAATAATGAAATAGTGTGTTAGCAACAATTTTGGTATCAAGGCACAAAGGTACACAGGTCTACCCAATTTCCCAGGAAGAACCCAAGCACAGCATGGAGGAGCCTCTTTTCAGTTACAATTTGAGCAAATAGGCGAAGTTTTGCTGACGGCCACCAAGATCCACCTATAATGTTGATCAACGGTCGTCGGGATTTCGGGGGTGCAAAGTTGCCCTGGGGTTAATTCAAGAGATAGCTCTAATGATTCAAGACAAATCTGGGTCGTCCGATCCAATTGGGACAGGTGGCTTCCAGTCAGTGTATCGAGGATCGGAGTTTCAGGAAACAAGGAGCCTCACATTCATTGCAGTTGAGATCGTCGATCGGCGAAATGCCGAAAGCGCCTAAGGAGCTGAGCCCATGGTCCTAGAACTAAGTCACTTCAAGCGAGCCTGTAAACAAGGGCGACTCCCTTTTAATATCGAATTCCCCCTTTTCCATTCATCCTAAGGACGCGTGGTGCAAGATCTGGCCGCATCGGTTTTCGAAAATCACAAGTTCGAAGGGTAAAAGTTTCGTATTACTTTATATCGCAAAACCCCAAACCCCGAGGCACTGAAAGCACCCAGGGTCGGGCCCACAGTATCAAGGGGTAGTCTCAACTATCCATCTGAAGAAGACACTTGGCGCGCGATTGAGCTCCTCGCTGATTTGCCCATTGCGAGTTCAAGGAGAAAATGGTGGCATCATCGTACCCCCGATGCATGAGGTAGCGAGAGAATCCAGGACCTGGGGCCCATAGCAGCGTCGGGTGAGCAGAGGACCGTCAAATTTCAAGAACACGTGGCATCCTATTGAGTCGTTTAAGCATTTCACCCATTGCAACTATGATAAGAAAGGATCAGCTCCTTCCTATTCACGAATGCCGTAAGCGCTTATGGGAATAATAGCACAGTGTCACAGCCCGTGGTCACCAAGAAAGAAAGAAGCTATGCAAAAAGGGGCCAAAGTTGTCAAATCCAGTTGTCGAAGAGGATTATCGTGATTTACAGGTGCCATCGAATACGATTCCGCTCCTGGTTTCCACTTGGAGTAAATGAAGGCAGGAATGGGTGGACGAAACCTCCTTTCATTCATTAAGTGAGGGGATGGAGGGTCCGGAAAGATGTCTTCCTGAGGAGGTTCTGTGTATCGATTTTCTCAAAGAAACCATGCTGAAGTCCTTGACTCAACAGAGAAGTCTGTGCACGCTAGCCCAACACTTAATGGCTCAACTACTCTGCTCATAGGAGCCATGCGTAGTTAAGGTGGCGCTTAAAGAAGGATGTCAGTATGAGTTTGACTAAAGGGACACCAAGCTTTGGGTCACTGGACAGGCCTCTGCGAGGGGAATTTTCCTGAGTATATAGACTCAGTATTTGTATTTTGTAAGCATCGATGGTTGAGCAAGGCTCTCGGTTGTAAAGCTTTATGAAGTACTGCTATTTCTGGTTATGTATGAACTCTTGAGACTTCTTGCCTTATGAATGTCAGTTTCTTTCACGTCCTTGTTCAAACTGTGTTAGAGCAGCTCAAAATTGGAGAATCTAGTCGAGTTGTAACTGTTATAGGATGATGTAGAATTTGATCACTGTGACAGTCACATTGTCTCTAATCAGTCCTTGTGATTTACCTAACGCTGAACGACTTGGAATTGGAGAATCCAGTCAAGTCCCTCTTTTAGTATCTCGAAGCCTTGAACCAGAGGATATCGCATTCAGATTTTTTCTTCTACAAATTATTGAAAGCCTGTTGCCCGAAGTAGTTTGTTCACTCTTCTTATCAAGTCTTCCACCTGTTCACCTTTTAATCAACCCACTAACTGAAGTTAGATCAAGACCTCCTTTGTTTCTTACATACCGGACCTAGTCTATGAGTTAGAGTGACATCTCCCCGAGTCTCTGTCCATTTGATCACCCATTAAAAAACACGGTGACGTGAAACTGATGGGCGTCGGGCTCTGCTCCTGCAAGCAATCTAGGAGTGACTTCCGACGCTAACATTTCTGGCACCCCGGGGACGAAGTTGAAAATTTTCCCCAAGATTGAACAACATTGAGCCTCTAATTCTGAAGGTGCATCAGGTATTAGAGCCTTTTAAAGATTGTTGTTGTGCACCTGGCAACTCCATTGTGACGACTCCACTGTGAAGAACCTGCCGTGTTAATTGTGGCTTTTAGAGGTAGACACATGCGGTCTCATCCACAGCTGCCTCTAGCTACACCAGAAACTGATCTGGAGTTGGTTCTCAATAAAGGAAAGGCCTCTGAAGGAGAAGCTCCTACCACCGAACTAGGTAATCCACCATCTCCTTCTATAAGAACTCCATTTTCTCTTCCTCAGTTTCCTAGCAGACCGCTTTTTAAAGTTTCTCGTTTCCTGAATTTTGGGAGTGTTCCTGTTGAGGTTTTCCCCCCTAGTCTGGGATTAGAGGGAGAAATCCTTGTCACTTCTGTTTCCCCTGAAGCTGCACCTTGGAGTAGATCCAGGACCACAGAAGGTTTTCCCACTCCTGGCCTTACCACTCCACCTCTTGTTACTGTGGCCGCTTCTGCGCAAAGAGAAACATCCGCTGATTTAAGCTCGCTAGCCTTCTCCTTAAATCCCCTCTTATTTCCCACTCCACTTCAGGACTCATTCCCAGTAGCCCTCCCTTCGTGAACTCCCTCTCCTCCAAGTTCTCCTCCACCTAATATCCCTCTGGCAGGAGCAAATCCCCCTATGACCAGAATGGAGGCCATTATAGCCGCTAGGTATGCTCCCCTCGTGCTACTGCAGCCTCCCAATGCCCTCCCAGCAGATGGTTAATTCAAACAGCTGCCCAAGTTTATGGGTGAGGGGGACATAACTGCAAAAGAACACCTAGAAGCCTTTTATAGTTTCACGGATGATAATAACATCATGCATGCGGATGTATGGATGAAGACTTTTGTCCATAGTCTCCAAGGTGAGGCTAGAAAATGGTTTAAGGCCCTACCTCCTGGATCTATTGATGGGATCGAAGCGTTAGATAATACCTTTTTAAGACAGTGGGGAGATAAAAAGGACTTCATGTATTACATGACAGAGTTTGGGTCTTTGAAGAGAAAGGAAGGAGAATCTATCTTTGATTTCTCTAAGAGATTCAATAAAATGTATAATAAAATTCCCGCTGAGATAAAACCCTCAGAAGCCTCGGCTAAGATCACTTATGCTAGTGCTTTTGATCCTGATTTCTGCCTACTACTGAGAGAGAGAAGGGCCACTACCCTGGCCCACATGCAAGATGTAGCCGTGGAAGTAGAATCTAACATATTGGCTGTTGACTGACTAAGGAACGCCGTTGATAGAAACATATCTAAGAAAAGGCCTGAAGCCTCCCCATCCAGTTCCTCTCCCATGCCCCATCAGACAAATGAGACAACTAGAGAACTAATGTCACTTTCTGCCAAGATGGAAAGGTGGGAGTTAGAAGGGAAGCCCATGTACAAAAATTCCCAGAATGCTGATAATAGAGGTTTCAGGAGACCTAATAACAATGGACCATAGGCCTTCCCAAGGGAACAAAGGGGAAAAGACAAAGAGGACCAAAGGATTCAAACCCCTCTCCAAAATATCCTAGTTACTCATGAGGAAGGGGAGGAGATAGACGAATTCGACCCCGAAATTCATTGTGTTGAAGAAGCTCCTCCTTTTCCCCATTTAACTCAGTTTGCATATGAAAAATCCCTGATGAACATTCAGATCCATGAGTTAGGAATGGGAGAAAGGGTTGATCACACCTCTAACAGATACAATCTTAGGTCAAGAAAAAAATAAGGAGACTTTGACAGCCAAGACCGGCCCCTCATAGCAGATAGGCCTACTAAAACTGTAGCAGCCACAACTAAAGAAAAGAGAACTCAGAATGTTTTTCCAATAGCCAAAGAACCTGTCGCTAAGGTAAGGGAAGCTCCTAAGCCTATTTCCTCCTTTAATTTTGAGCGTGAAATTCAAAAGATCAAGATTCCCATCCCCATCTCAGAGCTAGTTAAAAATGAAGACTTTAAAAGGTCCCTCTCCAAGTTGCTGCAATCTGAGTCCCCCCAGCCTCCCTCTGACTCAGTGAACCTTCAATATGAGAAGCCAGCCGTCATCCTAGGTCCCATGGTAGAGGACAGAGATGATTCATCCCCTCCCTTCTACACCTCCCTGAACATACATGATAAAGTGTTGCATAATTGCCTCATGGATTCAGGAGCTTCCCATAACCTTATGCCTAAGATAGTCATGGAAGAACTGGGACTAGAAGTGACCAAGGCCTATCATGATTTATACTCTTTTGATTCAAGGAGGGTGCAATGTCTGGGAGTCATCAAGGACCTAGTGGTTTCTCTGTTTCAGCTACCCATGAAGAGTGTGGTCATGGACATTGTGGTAGCTGATGTTCCCCCCAAGTTCAGCATGATGTTGTCAAGGTCACGGATTAAAATACTTGGAGGAACATTACAGATGGATCTCACATATGCCACCATTCCGGTATTTGGAGGGGAACACAGGAGGTTGTACAGAGAGTCCTAGCGAGCCTATATTGTCAGTGATGAAGCAAACCCCACTAACCACCCCATATTTTCACTTGACACTAACTTAGGGTCTAGTTTGTTACAGATCACTGGAACTTCTGAGGTCCCTTTATAGATAAGAAATCCACCTATTCTTAATCAGCAGATACCTCCTCCAATCACCTCTGTTTGGAATATGTTCTTTGATGAAGCTTCCTCCAGTATGGGCACTGGCGCTGGAGTGATTTTCATATCGCCCTACCAAGAGACTATATCCCTGTCATACAAGCTGGAATTTGAAACTACCAACAATGTGGCAGAATACAAAGCTCTTGTTCTAGGTACGAGGGCTACAAAAGAAATGGGAATTGAAGAGGTTTCCATGTTCAGAGATGCAGAATTGATAATCCAATAGGTCAGGAATGTTTATCAGGCCAAGCATCCTCAACTCAGGAATTAGAGAAATGAGGTATGGGACCTAATTGATAATTTCTTCTCAGCTTTCAACATTACTTTTTCCCCAAGGGAAGAAAATACCTCAGCTGACTCCTTAGCCATCTCGGCTAGTCTGTTCAAGGTCACTCTGCCGCCGAAGATCCATGGTGAGGTCGAAATAAGATACAGACCATCCATCCTAGACAATGTAAAGCACTGGGAGGTATTCGAGGATGATCTTGAAATCAAAAATTCTCTTCAGACCATCGATGAGTTTTCAGCATTTCACATTGATCAGGATCCCGACTCGGAGGGTGAACCTCACCCTGAGGTGTTTGCAAATAAAATTGATAATCACCAGATTATTCAGCTGCCTAGCAATCACATTCCAAGGGGACTAGTCCCTTTAGAAAGATTGTTTGACAAGAATGATGTGGCAGTAAAGGGTGGTGTTTCAAATGAAGATGCTGACACAACTGAATGCAACGTGGGCACACAAGAGGAGCCTAGGTTTTTCAAATTATCAAGCAGTTTGACCAAAGAACAGAGGGTGGAATATACTGAGTTGCTGAAAGAGTTTGCTGATGTGTTTGCATGGACATACGAAGACCTCAAGACTTATGACACGTCTGTCATTGAACACAAGATTCCACTGAAAGAAGAGGCTAATCCATTCAGGCAGAAGCTGAGACAGATAAATCCCATGTTGCTACCTATCATGGAGAAAGAAGTGAAGAAATTCCTAGATGCCCAAATTATCATCCCTTTGAGATATTCCGAATGGGTGGCCAATTTGGTCCCAGTAAGAAAGAAAAGCGGAGAAATCAGACTCTATGTCAATTTCAGGAACTTGAACAAGAGCTCAAGGAAGGACAATTACCCCCTGCACAATATGGAACAAATACTGCAGAGGGTAACTGGTGCGGCCAGAATATCCATGATTGATGGTTTTTCTGGCTATAATCAAATATCAGTCATACCTGAGGATAGAGAAAAAATGGCCTTCACCACTCCTTGGGGCACATTCATGTATGCCAAAATGCCTTTCAGATTGATGAATGCAGGGGAAACATTTCAGCGAGCCATGGACATAGTCTTTATCGGGGAGAAAGATAACTTTGTGGTAATCTACCTGGATGATATAACAGTCTTCTCCAGGTCTGACAGAGAGCACTGCAGTCATCTGAGGAAAGTTTTTCTGAAGTGTTGGAGGTTTGGCCTATCCTTAAATCCCAGAAAATATTTGCTTGCTATGAAAGAGGGGAAGCTATCACGCCATATAGTATTGGAAGGAGGAGTGAGGATTGATCCTAGTAGGGTCAAGGCAATTAAAACCCCGTCGCTTCCCAGATCCAGAAAGGAAGTTGAGGCCTTCTTAGGGAAGATTAATTTCTTGAGGAGATTTGTCTCAAATTTTGCTGAGTTGGTGAAAAATATCACAACCATGCTCAGAAAGGGAAATGAAGTAAAATGGACCGATGAACCCAGGGAATATTTCATCCAAATAAAAAGAGCATTCACTGAGGCACCTGTACTGATCAATCCCGACTATTCCAAGGAGTTCCTAATTTTCACTTTTGCTTCTTTTGATATAGTAGCAGCGGTCTTGTTGCAGAGAAATGAGGAAGGGTGAGAACAACCCATTGCCTTCTTCAGCAAGGCATTAAGAGATGCAAAGACCAGGTATGAAATCATGGAAAAGTAGGATTATGCCTTAGTAAAGGCCCTCAAAGATTTCAAGATCTATGTCCTGCACTCAAAGGTGATAGCATACATTCCTTCAGCCTTTGTGAAGGACATCCTTATACAGCTTGACATGGATGGGAAAAGAGGGAAGTGGATTGCTAAGATCTTAGAATTTGATCTTGAGATTAAGCCCACCAAGTTGATAAAGGGACAATGTTTGGCCAAGCTGCTGGCCGAATCCAATTGAAAAGCCTTGGGGATTAGCTACATCAACGCCTGTTCAGAAAATCCACAAGCGGAGTCGTCGAATAAGAACTCTAAGGGTGCCTTGTCACTAGCAGTGTGCACCTGGTACAAGAATATCTTGTACTTCCTGCAAGAATTGAAGCCTCCTGATGGAATGGGAAAAAGCAAGGCAAGAGCTTTAAAACTGAGGGTGGTGAGATATTGCCTCATTGATCGAGCCTTGTACTGGAAAGACCCTCTAGGGGTATTTTTAAAATGCTTGGGCTTGCAAGAAGCCCAGAAGGTCATGTCTGATTTCCACGACGACCTTTGTAGGGGGCATCATTTCTGGAAGACCACATCTCATAAATTCCTCAGGGCTGGATATTACTAGCCTACTTTATTCGTTGATGTCTGTAGAGAAATCAGACCTTGCATCAAATGCCAAAAGTTCTCAGGGAAGCAACAACTCATATCACTACCATTAAAGCCTATAGTAGCTTCGACACCTTTTCAGCAGTGGGGGTTGGACTTCATTGGAGAAATTCATCCTCCCTCAAGCGGTCAACACAGATGGATCCTGACTGTGACAGACTATTTCACCAAGTGGATAGAAGCTACCCCTACCAGGAGTACTTCTCACAAAGTAATTATCATCTTCCTGGAGGATATCATAGCCAGATTTGGTTGTCCCAGCAAAATCATCACCGACAATGCCACCTCTTTCAGGTCCGAGCCTTTGGTCAAGTTCTGTGAACAGTTTGAGATTTCGTTGATCCACTCTACTCCCTATTATTCTCAAGGAAATGGACTGGCAAAGTCTTCCAATAAAAGTCTGATTAAGCTCATCAAAAAATTATTGGAAGACAATAAAAGGGCCTGGGATTCTAAGCTCAAATTTTCTCTATGGGCCGACCGGGTGACGACAAAGAAGTCTCTAGGCATCTCTCCTTTCCAACTTGTTTATGGAACAGAGGTTATTTTTCCTACCCAGCTCGCTTTATCTGTGGAAAAATTCCTCCAGGACATTGAAGGAGATCCTGACCATATGGTCAGAAGGATTCATCAGATGGTGGAAGTACAACATATTAGGGAACAGGCCATGAACAGGGCCTACCATCATCAGCAGAAGATCAAGCAAACCTTTTATAGGAAGAGTAAAAAGAAATATTTCGAGCCGGGTGATCTGGTGCTCAAATGGGATGCACCCAAGCATGATAGGGGCAAACATAGTAAGTTTGATGCCCTCTGGTTTAGGGGCCTCTCAAGATATTTGAAGTGTTTTCAAACAATACCTACAGGTTACAGGATTTGGAAGGCAAAGAAGTTTTTGATGGACCAATAAATGGTCATTTCTTAAAGAAATGTTTTTTGTAAGCCTTAGGCGACCTCTTTTGTCCTGTAAATATTGTGTTCTGTTTTCTGTTTCCAGCTTAATAAATGACTCCATAGCCCAACAAAAAGGCACTGAATCTGCAAAAAGAGTTCTTAGAGCATCGCGGGGACGACTCTATCCCTCATGGAGCCTAATGTTAGCAACAATTTTGGTATCGGGGCACAAAGGTACACAGGTCTACTAGATTGCCCGGGAAGCGCCCGAGCACAGCATGGAGGAGCCTCTTTTCAATTACAATTCGAGCGAATGGGCGAAGTTTTGCTGATGGCCACCAAGATCCACCTATAATGCTGATCAATGGTCATCAGGATTTCGGGGCTGCCAAGTTGCCCCGGGGTTAATGCAAGAGATAGCTCCTATGATTCAAGACAAATCTAGATCGTTTGATCCAAGTGGGACAGGTGGATTCCAGTCGGTGTATCGAGGATCGGAGTTTCGAGAAACAAGGAGCCTCACATTCGTTGCAGTTGATATCGCCGATCGGCGAAATGCTGAAAGTGCCTAAGGAGCCGAGCCCATGGTCCTAGCACTAAGTCACTTCAAGTGAGCCTGCAAACGAGGGCAGCTCCCTTTTAATATCGAATGCCCCCTCATCCATTCATCCTAAGGATGCGTGGCACAAGATTTGGTCGCGTTGGTTTTTGGAAATTGCAAGTTCGAAGGGTAAAAGTTCCGTATTACTTTATATCACGAAACCCCGAACCCTGAAGCACCGAAAGCACCCAGGGTTGGGCCCACAGTATCAAGGGGTAGTCTCAACTGTCCATCTGAAGCAGACACCTGGCACGCGATTGAGCTCCTCGCTGATTCACCCATCGCGAGTTCAAGGAGAAAAGGGTGGCATCATCGTACCCCCGATGCACGAAGTAGCAAGAGCATCTAGGACCTGGGGCCCATAACAGCGTCGGGTGAGCTGAGGACCCTCAGATTTCAAGAACGCATGGTGCCCTATTGAGTCATTTTGGCATTTCGCTCATCGCGACTATGATAAGAAAGGATCAGCTCCTTCCTATTCGTGAATGCCGAAAGAACTTATGGGAATAATAGCATAGGGTCACAGCCCGTGGTCACCAAGAAAGAAAGGAGCTGTGTGAAAAGGGGCCAAAGGTGTCAAATCCAGTCGCCGAAGGGGATTATCGCGATTTACAGGTTCCATCGAATATGATTCTGCTCTTGGTTTCCACTTGGAGTAAATGAAGGTAGGAACGGGTGGATGAAACCTTCTTTCATTCATTAAGTGAGGGGATGGACGGTCTGGAAAGCCATATGCCCGAGGAGGTTCTTTGTATCGATTTTCTCAAAGAAACCATGCTGAAGTCCTTGACTCAACAGAGAAGTCTGTGCACGCTATCCCAACACTTAATGGCTCAGCTACTCTCCTCACAGGAGCCATGCATAGTTAAGGTGGCACTTAAATAAGGATGTCAGTATGAGTTTGACTGAAGGGACACCAAGCTTTGGGTGACTGGACACGCCTCTGTGAGGGGAATTTTCCTGAGTATATAGACTCAGTCTTTGTATTTTGTAAGCATCGATGGTTGAGCAAGGCTCCTGGTTGTAAAGCTTTAATGAAGCACTGTTATTTTTGGTTATGTATGAACTCTTGAGACTTCTTGCCTTATGAATGTCAGTTTCTTTCATGTCCTTGTTCAAACTGTGTTAGAGCAGCTCGGAATTGGAGAATCTAGTCAAGTTGTAACAATTATAGGATGATGTAGAATTTGATCACTGTGACAGTCGCATTGTCTCTAATCAGTCCTTTTTATTTAACTAGCGCTGAAAGACTTGGAATTGGAGAATCCAGTCAAGTGCCTCTTTCAGTATCTCGAAGCTCTGAACCAGAGGATCTTGCATTCAGAGTTTTTCTTCTACAAATTACTGAAAGCCAATTGCCAAAAGTAGTTTGTTCACTCTTCTTATCAAGTCTTCCACTTGTTCACCTTTTAATCAACCCACTGACTGAAGTTAGATCAAGACCTCATTTGTTTCTTACATGCCGGACCCAGTGTTTGAGTTAGAGTGACATCTCCCCGAGTCTCTGTCCATTTGATCACCCATTAAAAACCACCGTGACGTGAAACTGATGGGCGTCGGGCTCTACTTCTACAAGCAATCTAGGAGTGACTTCCATCACCAACATAGTGAATAGCCTTTTAGTATTTAAATGACTTTATGAAATTCAATTCCCGCTCTTTTTTTAATTGTTTAAAAAAATCGCGTTTTTTTTTTTAACTTTTTTGGCACAATGGTGCATTTATGTAATACGCACCGGTGCGACCATATTACATTACACACCAGTGCGTCCATATTAATTGATGCATCGATGAAATGTAATTGTTTTTTATTAACAAAATCTCAAAACACAGTGTGGTTAATTTTTCAACGCACCAATGCTTAATATTAATATGCGCACTAATATGTTTTTTGTTTATAAGTTTGCCAGAATGATTTTAAAGTTATTTGGACTTTTATTTGCACATAAAATAGTATATTCATATCAAATTATATTGAAATAGAATACTTCAATATACATTTTATGTTTTATATTGCCTTATTCTTAAAAAATGGTTTCAAAACTATATTGAAACTCAGATTGTGGTATGGTCCTCGATGTTGGGTATGTGTTA
>JASDQU010010576.1:57088-75030 GCA_032191745.1 Picea mariana | reverse complement strand
GACTAATCCAGGTCATTGGGTTAGGGTTTTGGATGCCGCTGGCTCCTATATGTATATTGTATTGTAAACAGTGTAAAACAATGTATGAATATAATATATGCTAGTTTTCCCGGTTTGGGTTTCCAGGTGAAAATCTCTGTGTAATGTTTGTGTTTGCCATTGTATCTTTTCTGTTCTTTTCTGAATATCAGTTTGCAGTAGATATTGTACAAGGTTAGAATTTACACTCGAAATTTAGTTTAGATATGTACAAGAAAATTTATTGCTAATTTTGTTGAAATGCAGGGAGAAAACCTTATTATATGATCAAATGGCTAATTTTGTTGAAATGCAGGGAGAAAACCTTATTATATGATCAAATGGCCAATTCTTCAAATTCCATCCCATTCCATACTTCTCAAAGTCCATCGTTAAGTTCTCCCTTTCCATGTCCAGTAAGTTTAACTTATTTTGTTTATGTTTCAATTATCTCATTGATTTTTTTTATCCATGTCAATCTAAATAAAAATGTATTCAAATTTGCAGGATCCTAATTCAGAATCGAGTTAAGATGCCAAAAATATTCTAGTATCGGTTCAAAAATGTCGGAAGGTCTTATCAGGAGAAACATACCACAAGCAGTTGGTAGATGAAAATGGACATCCGCTTTACCCTACCAATTGTGACATTACATCTTTCAGCTGAATTTTTGGGTGCACAATGGATAACTGTTTTGTATAATGTAATTTGAACAAAAAAAATATTTCATTGTTCTAACTAATATCATCGATGTACTAATGTTCAATATTTTTAAAATTAGGATTCTTATGATGATGAGCGACCTACCTACCATCTTCTGTTGCACCCCAAAACAATGTCAACCCGAGATAAGGCTGCAATGAGAGAACAAATTGGAGAGGAAGCGTACCAAGAATGGTTAAATCAACCACCTATTCAATTCCCACTAGGTACAAATTCACCAATTAGGAATGACTACAACAATAGTAGTTCTTTAGAAGTTGGCAATGGAGACAATAAAGAAGAGGTCAGTATGGATGATTACTTATGGGATACCATTTTTGAAAGCCTAAAATATGCTTCCAACACCCCTCTCTTTGGACTGAGTGCCTGGTCAAAGTCTACCTAGCTTGGGACAAAAATATTACTGTACAATGTGAAATCAAAGATTGGCATATCAAACACATGTTTCTTGACAATATTGATGTAATTGACCAGCAAGTGCCTTATATTAATTTTGATAAATATTTTCACATAATCAACATTAGAAATGGTTTCTTTTATAAACGTTAAATTACCTTGTACATTTCTATTTCCCACTAACTATAGGATATTGAAAGATAAGGCTCTCCCTAGTGATAATGTTTTTTCTGGTAGTTGCGAAGAGGCAAAGAAGTTGTTGAAAATGTTGGGTGTTGAGTATATATCATATCATGCATGTATGAATGATTGTATTCTATATATAGGAAAATATGAGACAAAGAGATATGTCTGGAACGTGGGCATGACAGGTACCATAAATCAAATAAAAATGGTAAATTTCATGGTCCTCCTCATAATATATTGAGGAACATGCCTATATCCCAAGTATTCAAAGGCTCTTTCATTGCAAAGAATTATCTATGTTGCAAGTATGTGAATCCCAACTGATTCAATAGCCATGAAGCATATAAAGAATACATGGCCATAAAAATTCAAGGATGAAGTATGAAGTTTGCGACTCAACATAGCAATGGATGGTGCAAACCCATATTCCCTCCAAAACATCAACTATTCTATTTGGAATGCAGTAGTGATCAAGAACAATATCCCCCCATGGTTTTCCATGGACAATGAAAATCTTATGTTGGCTCTTATAGTCATTGGTAGAAAACAAGTGAAGAATATGGATGTCTACCTACAACAATTGGTAGATGAATTGAAGGAGTTATGGGAAGGGATACATGTATACAATGTATTAAGACCCATCACAAAAAATAGGGCCTTTATGTTGTATGACATATGTTCTTACACCACACATGATTATCCAGGATTAGGAGTTTTCTCTGGTAATTAACATGTTTATTTATTTTTTTATATACATAAAAATATTTATTTGCATATTTAATGCATTGTGATTGACATTCAATTCTTAAACGCTAATGTGTCATGTATAAAATAATTTCACAGGTCTTGTAACTAGAGACTATCATGGATGTAAATGTTGTGGACCGTCTATGAAGGCTAGGTGGTCCAACCATCTATAAAATCCATTGTACGAATGCTCGAGGGTATTCCTCCCAAAATAACACCCTTATAGAAGAGAAACATTCGCTTTCAATGGTAAACCAAATAGAACCCAAAGGAATGAAGCAATGACACCAGCATAATGGCTTAGAGCATATGAGAGAGAGAAGGATAAGGAGATTACAAAAATGTTCGATTCAAATCGGGAGTCTATGTTCAATGATCCATAATTCTTCAACACCTATGTTGATAAATTTCCCATTGGGATGAAAACGAAATCTATTTTTTATGAGCTCCCCTATTGAAAGCATCTTAAGACTGCCCACTTACTAGATCCCATGCATATATTTAAAAATGTTTCATCTTATTTATGGAGACACATATCATCGAAATAAAGTGACACATTGGCTATGCAGAGAGATCTTATTTATTAAAAAATTAAAAAAGAAACATTGACCAAGAAAAGAAGGTAGAGGAAATGCTGGTCCCTCTTGGTCTTTCAAGGAAGGTGATGTCCCATGGATTTTGAAGAAATAAGACATTTCTTTGGCAAAGGAAGTTATATTGGGTGTGAAGATGCCTTCTTTATATGGATCTTCCCTACAACGTTGCTTCAATTTGCATCAAGACCATTTGTCTAGCTTGAAATCACATGACCATTTGAACCTTCTAATGGTACGATGTATATCAAAAATATGATTTTATTATTTGTAATTTTTATTTTTATGCCATGGGATGTAACAGAGCCAATTTTCCATAATAAAATAAAAATAATTTTTTTTTCAAGTTAAGCATAGGAATACGTTCTTCATCAATTCTTAAACTATGATTTCATCCTTATAATTTTTAAAAGAAGGATACTTACATGCTACCAATATTTTTATAGAAAACTTTTTGTAAATAAACATGGACTTTTTACTCACCCTATTTATTGAGTTTACTTTACTCTCATCCTTGGAAGTGTCTACTATATATAAATATATTTTCCTTGTCATAAAAATGATCCTTGAGAGCACATCCTATTGGCGATGGAAGTCACTCCTAGATTGCTAACAAGAGTAGAGCTCGACGCCCATCAGTTTTACGTCACGGTTTGTTTATAGATGGGGTGACCGAATGGAATCCAACTCAAAACGATATCATTCCAACTCCAAACTAGGCCAGGCATGCATAGGTGAGTGAGGTCTTTATAAACTTCAGACAGTGAGTTGTATTAAAGGGTGAACAGGTGGAAGACTTATATGGGAAGAGTGCAAAGGTCTGTTATAAATGACAGGTTTGTAACAGACTGTAGAAGAAGGCATCCAAATGCAAGGTCTTATTGCACTTAAAAATAGAAAACCGGAGAATACAATAATGCAACGATAAATCATTTATCATAACAGAATTGCAATAATTCGCGCGACTCGCTCAATCATGAACTCTCTTAGCATGAGACGAAAATGAGATGGAGTAAGAAGAACTGTCTGTCATAAAACAAGAAATCTCATATATAGATGCATAAGCTGAAAGCTAGAATGGCTGTTAAAACATTACAGTAGGGAGCTCTGCTCGACCATCGATACTTACAAAAATGGATAAAACGCCTACATATACTCAAAACAACAACAACAACAAAACTGAGACGTTGCATTAAACTTTGCGTCTGCAAGGCTTCTGACAGCCTGCCCATGCAGACTCAGGATGATCGTGCACTTATGACAGACGCAATGGGACTCCTGATTGTCCTATAGTGGTTTGACAAACACAATCTCCATCAGGAAGGACTATTAGTCTTCTTGTACACTTTGTCCTTTCCTGGCATTCTATTTATGGAAGAAGACGACGTTCAACCACCTTCACGGCAATAATAACTGATTCCTTGGGACTGGGAACGACCTTGGTCAAATCTACACTCTAGGATGTGGAAGACCCCTCGCGCTGCCACCTGGAACAGTTGGCCGGTCTGATGGATTAGGTATGGGGGAACTGGCATGCTTGACGTGGAAGGGGAAAGGGAGGTGATGGCGTCAACACTGTGAGAGTGAGATGAGAGGTGATGAGGTGTTAGAAGATAATAGGGTCTAAGGATGGGTGCGGTAGCAAAAGGTTGACACTAAAGGGAGCGAGCCTCAACACACGGCCAGGAGGAGAACAGATGGCAAGTGGAAGGATGGTACAAAAGATGACACGACAGGAAAGGGGCCCACGTTGGTTAAACGCAGAAAGACAGAGGGCTCTGAAATCCGATGTGCGTCGTTGATCCGGGCGCTCTAATCATGGCTGTCAGAGAGATGCGTCCCTGATTCCGGACCCCCCCCCCCTCTGCTTAAAGATAGAAAGGTGGGGGAGCTCTGGAATCTAATGTGCGCTCTTGATCTGGGCGCTCTAATTCTTGCCATCCAGATCTGACTATCTTTTAAGCACAGATGCATTTGCCTCCCGAACTTAGGACAAGTGGGTTTTTTACCCATTCCTTCACATTTTAACCCCCTTTAAGTCCAATGTGCCCGAGTTTCATCGATGGATGGACGGCTGAGAGGACCTCGGTGCTTCCAATGTGAAAATCTCGAATGGCCCCAATTGTGGCTCGGATCTTGTGCCGCGTGTCCTCCAGAGGAATGGTCGAGATGGCATTTGATGTTAGAAGAGGGATGCCTCCATTATCAGGCTTGCTTGACGTGACCTGGCGCTAGGACCATGGGCTTGGCTTTGAAGGGCGCTTATCGACATTTTGGGGTTCGGGGTTTCCAGATGTAAAATGACAAGGATCTCTTACCCCTCGAAGCCCCAAATTCCGACATGACATGATCACACACCACATGTCCTTTTGGATGGACGGATAAGATCCTCCATGAATGTATATAGACACTACCCATCACGCTAATCCCGGAGAAACTCCACTAACCACGATTTCCTGCCAACCGTCGATCTATCCTTATGGATGAATCCGGGCTGTTGACAATGTAATTTCACCCGCTCATTTGATTTTTTGCCTGAAATGGGGCTTTACATGATATGCTTGGGCGTTCTTCATGCAACCTACAGACCTGGATGCTCTCGAGCCCAAGACAAGAATTATCATTAACATTAGGCTCCATGGTGGATAGAGTCGTCCCTGTGATGCTCTAAGAACTCATTCCGCAGCTTCAGTGCCTTGTTGTTGGGATATGGAGTCATGCTCAAAACATCCCGCTATTGAAGATACAAGCCGAAAAATAAAAGCAACAAAATAAATACACATGCTCAAAGGAGCTTATTTATATACAATCATAAACTAATAAAACACTTTACATGGGCTAGGTGAAAGAAAACATCCACCATAGCCATTCAAGTAGCTTCCTGGATAGAATCTCCTTCCTTCTGTCGATGATCACCAACAGATACTATAACCGTGACAACAGAACGGATACACTCTCCAACTTCTCCTCATAGGCTGGAGTTGAGATGAAATAGGGCGGCTCCAAAGCATAAGGGAAATGCCACTCCAGGTATTCACTGACAGGGTCATCAAATGAGTGGCCAATTCCAGGAAATTGGCGACAGACAACCTCTTCTACTACACAGTTGTTCACATGCGGCTGAATATCTCTAATAAGCACAGGTGGGTGAATAACTGAAGTAGGCTCGCTGATCTCAGGTGGTGGCTTCTCACTGACTGGCTTTGAACAAAGGGTAGACTGCTCCTCTGGTTCTTTTTCCTCTTCCAGATAATCATCAAAGTTGGGGGGGAACATAGCTTCTCTAACTTGCAAAAGTGGAACTATCCCCCGCTCCTCCATTTATACCTCGAATGTAAAAACATCATGGGAGATCTCGTGAAGGAAAAGGGAACAATCCTCTTCCACAACTACGGGGGCATATGTTAATGCACTTACGAAATCTTCAATAATCTCCTCGAAAGAGACATCTAGCACATCTGCCTTGGAGACTGGAAAATCCTCCCCACTGTCCTCAGATTCTGACCTTCCATTTTGGGCAGTGAGAGATTTTGCCTGCTCTATCAGTTCACTCAGAGCATCTTCTTCCCCTGGTCTTCTATCCTTACATCCCTCATCATCACAACCTTCACTAGACATAATCGTATTTTCGAGGATTTCTTCTTCTTGTCTCTCCCATGGGTCAGATTCATAATGACCATAAACAGGACCCATGGGAAATATTTTTCCATAATCGCCCTCAGTAGAGTTGCTAAGGGCCTCTGCTTCAAAGGATGGGAAATCCTCAGTGCATTGTTCAGCTTCACACCTGTCAATTCTGGCAGTGATAGATTTTATCAGTTCCATAACTCCGCCTGAAGCATCTTCTTCCTCCCTGGGATCTTCATAATCATTCATGGTAGAGATACCAAAATCATCTTCTTCAAAGGGTGGAAAATCCTTTGCACATCGCTCAGCTTCCCACCTATCCAGTTGGGTAGAGAGAGATTTTACCAGCTCCATAACTTCACCCGAAGCAGAAGAATGGGGAAGAGAAATGACTGATTTCTGATCCAGGTCATCAGGATCATCCTCACAGCCTACGTAAGAAGCAACTCTATCTTGTATACAGTTTTTGTATCCCTCACAACAGTTATAAAAAATTAACTCAAAGGGATAAATCTTCTGACAATGGGTGGTGAAAGCTGCATGAAATTCTACGAGTGAAGCAATGCTAGTAGGGGGTAAAGAATGATACCATTTACGAGCATCCCCTGCTAACAAGAACATGAACATTTTCAATAATACATCCTCATGCTATATCTCCCACTAACGCATGAGTTCATGAAACTCACTGAGGTGTTGAGCAGAGTTGTCATCTTCATGCTTTCCAAATATGGGCAAATAATCGCCCCATTCATTCAGAGAGGGGACAACATTAGGAAAACCAGGAATAGCAGAAAAATTAAAAGGAGCAAACCTGCGAGCAAGGATTTTCTCCATATCGAACCAGTGGAGTCGCCAATTGATCCTTGAATCATGGAGTCGCCAGGTGAAAAAATGCGCAACTTCGAATGTGTCTGGTCCTTGTTCACCATCAAAGGCTAGATCCTAACGTTGTTGTTACCCCAAGAAGCTTCTCAGGCTGAGAAAGCAGCTGATGAAACCTTCTCGAGAAAGCTCCTTAGGGTCAGCTTTCAGGTGTGCTAACAGTAGCCACAGCGGAAACAGTGATGTGGAAACCTTGGAGTCACCACAGTGGAGTCGCCAGGTGCACAGTAGCAATATTTAAGGGCTCTAATGTCTGATGCACCTTCAGAATCAGAGGCTCAATGTCGTTCTGCCCAGGGAAAATATTCAACTTCATCCCCGACAACTTAGGAAGTCACTCCTGGATTGCTAATAGGAGAAGAGCCCAACGCCCATTAGTTTTATGTCACGGTTTGTTTATAGATGGGGTGACTGAATGGAAGCCAACTCAAAATGATATCATTCCAACTCCAAACTAGGTCAGGCATGCATAGGTGAGTGAGGTCTTTATAAACTTCAGACAGTGAGTTGTAGTAAAGGGTGAACAGGAATACTTATATGGGAAGAGTGCGAAGGTCTGTTATAAATGACAGGTTCGTAACAGACTGTAGAAGAAGGCATCCAAATGCAAGGTCTTCTTGCACTTAAAAACAGAAAACTAGAGAATACAATAATGCAGCGATAAATCATTTATCATAACAGAACTGCAATAATTCGCGTGACTCAGTTAATAACAAACTCTCTTAGCATGAGACGAAAATGAGATGGAGTAAGAAGAACTGTCTGTCATAAAACAAGAAATATCATATACAGATGCATAAGCTGAAAGATAGAATGGTTGTTAAAACATTACAGTAGGGATCTCTTCTCGACCACCGATACTTACAAAAATGGCTAAAACGCCTACATATACTCAAAACAACAACATCAACAAAACCAAAACGTTGCATTAAACTTTGCATCTGCAAGGCTTCTGACAGCCTGCCCATGCAGACTCAGGATGATCGTGCACTTATGACAGATGCAATGGGACTCCTGACTGTCCTGTAGTGGTTTGACAGATGCAATCTCCGTCAGGAAGGACTATTAGTCTGCTTGTACGCTTTGTCCTTTCCTGGCCTTCTATTTATGGAAGAAGACGACATTCAACCACCTTCACGGCAATAATAACTGATTCGTTGGGACTGGGAACGACCTTGGTCAACTCTGCCCTCTGGGATGTGGAAGACCCCTCGCACTGCCACCTAGAACAGTTGGCCGGTCTGATGGATAAGGCGTGGAGGAACTGGCATGCTTGACGTGGAAGGGGAAAGGGAGGTGATGGCGTCAACACTATGAGGGTGAGATGAGAGGTGATGAGGTGTTAGAATATAAGTGGGTATAAGGATGGGTGCGGTAGAGAAAGGATGAAACTAAAGGGAGCGAGCCTCATCGCATGGCTAGGAGGAGAACAGATGGCAAGGGGAAGGATGGTACAAAAGATGACACGACAAGAAAGGGGCCCACATTGATTAAACGCAAAAAGACAGAGGGCTCCGAAATCTGATGTGTGCCATTGATCCGAGCGCTCTAATCACGGCCGTCGGAGAAATGTGTCCCTGATTCCGGACCCCCCCCCCTCTTCTTAAATATAGAAAGGTGGGGGAGCTTCGAAATCTAATGTGTGTCGTTGATCTAGGCGCTCTAATTCCTGCCATCTCTATCCAACTATCTTTTAAGCACAGATGCATTTGCCTCCCAAACTTAGGACAAGTGGGTTTTTTACCCATTCCTTCACATTTTAACCCCCTTTAAGTCCAATGCACCTGAGTTTCATCTATGGATGGATGGTTGAGAGGACCTCGGTGCTTCCAATGTGAAAATCCTGAATGGCCCCACTCGTGGCTCGAATCTTGTGCCGTGTGTCCTCCAGAGGAATGGTCGAGATGGAATTTGATGTTAGAAGAGGGATGCCTCCATTATTAGGCTTTATTGACGTGACCTGGCGCTAGGACTGTGGGCTCGGCTTTGAAGGGCGCTTATCGGCATTTCGGGGTTCGGGGTTTCCAGATGTAAAATGACGATGAGCTCTTACCCCTCGAAGCCTCGAATGCCGACATGACATGATCACACACCACGTGTCCTTTTGGATGGAAGGATAAGATCCTTCATGAATGTATATAAACACTACCCATCGTGCTAATCCCGGAGCAACTCCACTAACCGCGATTTCCCGCCGACCATCGATCTATCCTTATGGATGAATCTGGGTCGTTGACAACGTAATTTCACCTGCTCATTTGATTTTTTGCCTGAAATGGGGCTTTACGTGCTATGCTTGGGCGTTCTTCATGCAACCTGTAGACCTGGATGTTCTCGAGCCCAAGACAAGAATTATCGCTAACACATCCTTTTCTAATTGAATTTCCAAGGTAAGGACATTACTTCTATTAAATCCCTTGTCGATGGAATTGTGTTCTAAACACTAGTTGTAAACATGCATAATGAGGGTCTAAACTTACTCTACGAATAATAAGTGAGGTTAAAAATTAACTTGAGGTCACATAACCCATCTCTGTCAAGTCATGGAAGTCCTATACAATTTTTAATAGCAAGGAAACCTCAGTAGGTAGTATTGTACACCCATCAGGAGAAGTGGCTTAACGTTTTAATTATCACAGTACTGGAGGAGGGACTTTATATAATACGATATCCTTTTTAAGTACATCCAGGTTAGAGCCCAACCAAAATAATGATTCCACCTTTCTGAATTCACATGTTTTACTACCTGGGAGTACCATAATCATGAAAATTAGTATGAGTGGAGGCACAAGGTATCGTTCTCTTTGTTTGAAGAAGCATTATGTTAGTAACCTAGAGTCAGTCAAGAGAAAATATGGATTTTTTTTTATTAATAACCTCTACCAGGTCAAGAATTCATGGATTCCACCTCTGAATATAGATATAGTTTTACCTATTGCACTTCACTTTCTAATAACAATGAGATTTTAAGTGGCGATGAGATAGAAACATCCAATATTGTTGAAGGTAACACAATGTTTTACTTCTGTAACAAATATTGCTTCTTGTATTAAAATATAGAATTAATTATTTTCATGGTTTTCCCTTCATATTTTATCGTTATCCTTAAGTTTGGTTTCCTCTTATCTAGGAATGCCTCTGTTTCCTGAGTTTAGTACTCATTTTCCATTGGTAATGTTGGTCCTAAGGTTTGCACCTGACTGCTAAAGGGAAAAGATATGCCACCTACCAATTTAGAATGATTGTTTCTTTTAACTTTTCTTTGGTTGGTTGGAGGGTTATTCTATCAAGACAAAAGGAAGGTTGGGTTGGAAAAATGATATGGATGAGGGTCCTCCTTAGCTAGTGGCACACTAATGACAGACCAATGAAATAATACAAAACAAAGGGAGACAACAAACTACTCAATGAATAATCTACTGCAAGAAGGTCCATACTTAAAATACCATTTCAAGACATCAAACATATATCACAAACACAATTACTCCCATAGGTTGCAAAAAACAAATCTTCATCAAAGCATTAGTTGTTTAATAGGTTGCATTTCAGTAAAAATAAGTCGTACAATAGATGAAAGAAAATGAAATGTACGTTGCACAAATCAAAAAATATATTCAATATAAGAACAAAAATACATGAAGATTTGAACGAAACATTGTCATCAAGAGTATGTTCACCAGGTAGAGAGATTTAATCTATGCATAGAATGGGTCCAACCAGTCTGATGTATTTCTATTCTTTCCCCAAAAATCTGACCCTTACAATATCCAAAAACTAGCTATTTAAAAGAGTTGCAGAGGCTCTCGTCCTTAGGGGACTGAGATCTAAATTTAGGTAATTGTTCGTAAAAAAAATTATTAACTTCACTAAGATATTGGACTTAATCAGAAAGAGTGTTCTTATCACACACAAAACACCACTCTTGTATTTAATCTAAGAAAATGTTGGAATTAAACAACTAAAACTACTATTGTCTCTGAGACATAAACTGATACATGTGCTGGAGGAACTGAATTGGAAAAAAATAAGCCTCAGAGTGAAAACACAGGGCTCTGTGTTGAGTAATGGCATGCCTATGAGTTGTTGGAGGCCATTGGAGACAAATAGTTGCATGAGTAGATCTCTGTTTGAGGAAGAGGGAGTCTGTTGAAGTGTTCTGGGACCCATCTCCATCGACCTGTGATTGAGACTTGACTCTATGTCTGTGTCTGAGCTTTTAGAAGCTAAGATCACTTTATCTCAAATGTAACTGACCCTTCTCCTCACTTTCATTATGATGAACTAGTTGTGAGCAGGAAGGCGTGGCGACATGCATCCAATAGGAGGACAGGCTGGGTGGAGGTGGACGATGTGGATGTATATGAAGTGGAGGGGAGTGGGGGCTGATAGGTGTGAGTGGAGGAAAGATGGCATGCAGTGAGAGGAGTGAGAGTGATGTGGATGTGGGTGGAGGACAAGTGTTGGGTGGTGAGAGGAGTGAGAGGAGTGAGTGGAATGAGTGGAGGTGACGTGATTGTGATGTAGTGACCTGATGTCATTCAAGCACGTGATTTTGGAAGCTTTTGAAGGTGGTTTTGGTTCTCACTAATTTCGGGCCCACAATCCCCCACAAGCTGCAATGCACCCCTCCCACAATTCCATGGTTCCAATTGTGGTACCACTCTAGAAAATTAACGCTCGATAATTTTACGTCCCCGTAATGAAGTGTGGTTGTCGATCTGATTACGATCTGTGATCTGGGCAATATTTACCTTCTACAATGATCGAAAGTTCTCATTGAATTGAGATCAATGGTCCAGGTTCAGTTCCGAATTTTAGGCTTTGGGTGTTTTGAATGTGAAACATGAAAAATATCCCAGAGTAAAATCTACATAATGAATGATCTATCGCCATGCGTCGTGACCATTGAACTGTCCATATTTTCTTCAAAAATATGGGTTTCAGGAGTTTCAAATGTTGGGCATGAAAATCTCCTGGAGGAAAACTGTCGAAGTGATGTGGTGGCCTGACGTCATATGATGTCACGGTTGCTAATGTGTCCTGGAAAGAAGGGTGACACATGTCACGTGGAAATGGGTGAATGTCACAACCAAATGACCTGGAATGAGTGCCACATGTCTTGACTGATGAGTGTGTCATGTGTCATGACTGGTAAGTGCGCCACGTGCTTCGACACTCTAGGCTTCGGGATTTTCAAATTTTAAGCACCAAACTCTCTTGGAGGAAAATCTCTGAAGTGAATGATCTGTGGTCATGTGTCATCGTTGATGGACGATCCAAATTCACTTCGGACTTTTAGAATTTTGCGCTTTGGGAGTTTCAAATGTGAAGCATCAAAATCTCTCAGAGGAAAATCTCTGAAGCGAATGATCTGTCCCCACATGTCATGACTGATGAGTGCCACATGTCTCAAATGATGGTTTCCACATTCTTTGACACTTCGGCTACTTTGTCTCGTCGGGAGTTCGACACTTCGACTACTTTGGCACTTTGGCTCTTCAACTCTTTGGCACTTCAGTTCTTCAACTACTTCAGCTCTTCATCTCTTCGTCTCTTCGGGAGTTCTGAACTTCAGCTACTTCAACACTTCGACTCTTCGGGAGTTAATAAATTCGATACTTAATCTCTTCGAGACTTCGGCTCTTCATCGCTTTGAGACTTCGACACTTCGGGACTTAATCTCTTCAGGACTTCGGCTCTTCGGGAGTTTCTGGATGTAAAGAATGAAAATCTATGAAAGTGATGATCTCGTGAAGTGATTAGGTAATGTTGATCACTAATTAACATGAGCTTAAGTTGTGATAAATACTTTGGGAGTTTGGGACTTCGGATAATTCTTGATGCTAAAATCCATGCGATTCTACACCCCCGAATGGACAAGAGTCGTTGATATGACCAGCCTGTTGGATCTTTATCGTTGAAAATTACCCTGTTCATTTCAAAAATTCAATCCCAAAAATGTCCATTTTGAATCATTGCATTTTTCCACAGGTGTTTCCTATGCATATAAAAACTTGGTCGATGTGTTGCAATCTCAATCAATGGAAAACGTGATGACAAGCATTCCGAACCAAATACAAGATGTAATTATCCTTCAAGAAACAATAGCAGCAAAAATGTGCAAAGACTCAATCAAGAAAGAAACAAATGAGAACCAAGTCAATCAGTAATGGGAAACTGACTTAATCAACCAGAAGAAGAAAGACCAATGAAGGCATAGAGAAAAGAGAGAGGAGAGGGAGGGGTGAAGACCTAGGTTATAACATTGGCTCCAACTGGGGATAGCTCATCCCTGTGAGATGCTAAGAACTGTATATCGGTTCCTTGAGATTAAATAACTACTCTTACCTTCCATTTCTTACCTCTGTTTGTCTTCCAACTCTGTGTTATCTGCTACTCTGTCTCATCCATGCATTTTATTGAATTGAAAATTGAAACTACACCCCAGTGCCTTTGTTGGGGTATGGAGTATTTACTGAAACTTGAAACTGTAGCTAAAACCTAGTTCCTTGTTGGGATATGGAGTCTCTTATTCAAACAAGATATTGAAAACAAACACACTGAAAAACAATCTACGAACTAAAAATTAAACGTGCTCGAACTACGAGATTATTCTCCTAATTCCTACTCTATTTAGTTGAAAACCAACTCAATCATGTGTAATTCCATTTCCAATGAAACCAAGAAACCATATGACTGAGAAACATAACTCCGGGCATGTCACATTTTAGAATAATCCAAAGAGGATATATCAAATGTGACAAAAAGTTGGCAGGCATCTGGTACTTATAGTTGCAAATGATGATCATGATAAAACTTCCAACCTTTGCAATTTTGGAAAAATAAGAATCCATCCATCTCGCTTTTGGATCTTGAAAATCGTGAAAATCCTCCAACTGGTTGAGAGGACAAAGTTGTTGTTGAGTAAGATATGCATTATAGACAAGACTAAGTTGCTCCTATCCTTGTTGAAAAGGCTCATGAAATTCATGTGATTCACAACCATAAAGGGAAGAAAAATACTTTGATACTTCTCATCTTGTTGTTTGAAATGAATGGGTATGTCTTCCGCATGGCTGGTTTTTCCTCGTTGTAGCTCCAGAATGTCATCTTCAGACTTATAAATTTCTTGTTGCTCAACAATTTCAGAAGGAAGGGGAAAAACTTTTTCGTGACCTTCACCATCACTTTCCTCATAGTTAATCAAATCTTTATGAGAAAATAGAACAATAGATGTATCATAACAATGACTATTTGAGTCACCTAGAATAATGCAAGATGTATCCAAAGCCTTGTTATCATCAATTTCATCATTAATGTAATTCCCAACATCATCTTTTTGAATAAAAAGATCATAACAAGACTCATATGTAACTGAATCTTCCTCCACTTCCTCAACGGAAAAGTCCCATTTATTTTCACTACTAGAAGAACTAATAAGTGACTGTCAAATATGAGATTCAAATTCTTCATAGCAGTTCTCAAAAAGTAAATCAACTAGAAAAAACCTTTTACAATGCTTATTGAATGCAACATGGAACTATTCCAGGGAGGATATGCTAGCAGGGGGCAAGGATTGGTACCGCTTATGATAATCTCTCTCTAATGATTACATGAACATTTTCATTAAAACATCCTCATGATGTATTCCCCATTGATGCATGAGCTCATGAAACTCAAGAAAATGCTCATCAGGGTTGTCATGTCTATGTTCTCTAAATCTAGGAAAAACATCACCCCACTCATCTATAGTAGGAAAAACATTTGGAAAACCAAGAACAATTGAGAAATTTAATGGAGAAAACCTTTGAGCCAAGATGGCTTCCATCTGAAAATATGACTTCTTAAAATGTTGGATTCTCCACTGGATTCTTTAACCATGGAGTCGCTAGGTGAATGATATGCAATCTAAATGTGTCTGGTATTTGTTCACCATCCAAGATTAGATATAATCGTTGTTGTTCTCCCAGGGAAATATATTTTATTACTCCATTCCCTGACAATGACACCATAAGATATTGGTCCTAAGGTATGCAACTGACTGCTAAAGGGAAAAGCTAGGCCACCTATCGGTTTAGAATGATTGTTTCATATAATTTTGTTGGTTGGTCAGAGGGTTATTATATCGATACAAAAGGAAGGTTGGGTTGGAAGAATGATATGGATGAGGGTCCTTCTTGGCTGGTGACACACTAATGACAGACCAATGAAATAATAGAAAACAAAGGAAAACAACAAAAAACTCAATGAATAATCTACTGCAACAATTTCAATACTTAAAATATCATTTCAAGACATCAAACATATATCACAATCACAATTAATCCCATAGGTTGCAAAAAACAAATCTTCACCAAAGCATTAGTTGTTTAAAAGGTTGCATATCAGTAAAAATAAGTCATACAATAGCTAAAAGGAAATGAAATGTACATTGTACAAATCAAAATCTGTATTCAAGATAATAATAAAAACACTTGAAGATTTGAACAAAACACTGTCATAAAGAGTATGTTCACTAGGTAGAGATATTTAATCCATGCATAGAATGGGTCCAACCAATTTGATGTATTTCTATTCTTTCCCCAAAAATCTGACCCTTACAATATCCAAAAACTAGCTATTTAAAAGAGTTGGAGAGGCTCTTGTCCTTAGGGGAATGAGACCTAAATTTAGGTAACTGTTCGTAAAAAAAATTATTAACTTCACTAAGATACTGGACTTAATCATAAATATTGGTTCTTATCACACACATAAGACCACTCTTGTATCTAATCTAAGAAAATGTTGGAATTAAACAACTAAAACTACTACTATCTCTGAGATAGAAATTGATCCATGCGCTTGAGGAACTGAATTGGCAGAAAATAGGCCTCGGAGTGACAGAGAAAATATCTTTGTTGAGTAATGTAATTCCTACGAGTTGTTGGAGGCCACTGGAGACAACTAGTTGCATGAGAAGATCTTTGTTTGAGGAAGAGTGAGTTTGCTGAAGTGTTCTAGGACCCATCTGCATCGACCTATGACTGAGACTTGAATATTTGTCTGTGTATGAGATTCTGGAAGCTAAGCGCACTTTATCTCGACTGTAACTGACCCTTCTCCTCGCTTTCACTGTGATGAACTAGTTACGAGTAGGAAGACGTGGTAGCAGGCATCCAATAAGAAGACATGCCGCTTGAAGGTGGACGACCTGGATGTATATGAAGTGGAGGGGCGTGGGGGGTGATAGGTGCGAGTGGAGTATAGATGGTGAGTGGTGAGAGGAGAGAGAGTGATGTGGAGGTGGGTGGAGGACAAGTTTTGGGCAGTGAGAGGAGTGGGATTAGTGAGTGGAATGAGTGGAGGTGATGTAATTGTGATGTAGTTACCTGATGTCATTCAAGAACATGATTGGGGAAGTTGTTGAAGGTGGGTTGGGTTCTCACCTATTTTGGGCCCGAATCCCCCATAAGATGCCACATACCCCTCCCACAATAACATTGTTCTAATTGCGAGACCACTCTAGAAAATTAACATCTGAGCAGTTTACGTCCCCACAATGAAGTTTGGTCATCAATGATTACGATCTGTGATTTGGGCGATATTTACCTACTGCAAGGATCAATGGTTCTCGTTGACTTGAGATCAATGGTCCATATTCACTTTGGAATTTTGGGATTTGGGTGTTTTGAATTTGAAACATGAAAAATATTCTAAAGGAAAATATCCGAAGTGAATGATATGTCACCACGCGTCGTGACCAATGAACGATCCATATTTTCTTCAGAAACCTAGGTTTCCGGAGTTTCAAATGTTGGGCATGAAAATCTCCTGGAGGAAAATCGTTGAAGTGACGTGGTGGCCTGGTGTCATATGATGTCATGGCTGCTTATGTTTCATGGAAAGAAGGGTGACACGTGTCATGTGGAAATGGGTGAATGTCATAACCAAATGACCTGGAATGAGTGCCATGTGTCCTGACTGATGAGTGTGCCACGTGTCATGATTGGTAAGTGCTCCACGTGCTTCGACACTCTGGGCTTCGGGAATTTCAAATCTGAAGCGTGAAACTCTCCCAGAGGAATATCTCCAAAGTGAATGATCCGTTGTCGCGTGTCATGACTGATGGATGATCTAGATTCACTTCAGACTTTCATAATTTTAGGCTTTGGGAGTTTCAAATGTGAAGCATCAAAATCTCTAGGAGGAAAATCTCTAAAGTGAATGATCTGTCACCACATGTCATGACCGATGAGTGCCACGTGTCTCAAATGATGGTTTCCACGTGCTTCAACACTTCGGCTACTTTGTAATGTCCCCACTTTGGGACATCATCACAGGGCAGAGACTTATGATGACCAGAGTAGCCAGATGGATGTTATAGTGAGTACAGGGGTATTTTAGAAGCATTGTGGGGTCCAATTGGAATTTATCATCATATTCCATCATTATGATCCATTCCACACAGCTTGGCTTTGGTTTTGTTCCATTCCGACGATTTCCATGATTTTGACTATTTTGAGCTATAAGTTAATTAAAATCACTGAAGAGGGCATTTTGGGCACATTCCTAGGAGGAACCTCTCAGTGTAATAGCTCATTGGAATCGGGAGGAGTAGCACTATAGGATGGGATGGCTAGAAGTGACTTTCAGTGGCCAGGGAAGCCACAAGGAGAGATAAGGAGATTTTCAGAGGTAAAAAGGTTAATTAATTAATTAAAGTGATTTAATTAATTAATTAAATATTAATAAAATGAAAGTCACTTTGGAGGGACAAGGTGAGCCAAAAAG
>JASDQU010010576.1:38378-56723 GCA_032191745.1 Picea mariana | reverse complement strand
ACTTTTGATAGTTTAAAAAGATATTAAATTATTAATAAAAAGGAAAAGGGGTAAATTGCGCAACTGCCATTTTGGCTCTAATAAAAAGAGGAAAGAAGGGAATAATATAAATTAGGAAACTAAGGAATGGAGGAAACATAATAAGGGAAAGTGGGGAAATTATGGTAAAAAGCGACGTCAACATAGTAAAGAATCTGCAATTAAGAACATTCTAAATTGAACTAATTTAACAACTTCATTTTAGGGAAAGTATTTAAACCTATAAGGGAATCTAGGGAGACCTAGGAGTAAAAATAGGAGTAACTCTAGGTGGGTGAGGGAAATAAGACAATTTGATAAATTAAATAAAATAGTTAATGGAGAAACGTGGGGGATGGATGACACTTGTACGAAGGAGATTTTTTAGAAGATTTTTAATTAAAACTTAAATTAAATGAGATTTAGGAAAAGATAGAAGTTCTAAAATGCTATAAAAAAAGAGAGAGGAGAAGGAAGAAGGGGGATCGACTATTAGCGTAACATTACACTGTCGGATTAGTGACTTGACTGATTTACTTGTGAGGAGTTGGGATTTCCCAAATCGAATAGGAGTGGTAGCTCGGCCTTGCGAGGTGAGATGGGAGCTAGAGGTACCATCTGGATAGTGTGTGGCCCCTTTGCGGCTCAGGGGGCTAAGGGGGAAGAAGAGTACCCCTAGCGTTGGCTGGGAGGTACCGGTGTAGTCTCGACAATCGACGAGCAGAAGCGGCACAGAGTGCGCAGACGTCATTCGATGCGGGAGATTAGGCAACAGTACGCTCTTGATTCTAGAGTAAAAAGCATTAGGATTTATGATTAGTTTTGCATGTGTATTGGTAATCTAGATGGAAGAATGTTTAACTTCAATTTGTGTCAATTTTCGTTGGACTGAATGGATTTTCTTTATCTACTTACTCCGGTGAATTTTTGTGTATTTAGCATTGCTACAACTTTTTACTGTGTAAATCTGAGTAACCATAGCCTTCTCTTCTGTGGTCAGCAATTTATTTTTATAGGTATTCCGAGTTGAAATAATTAACTTGGATAGGGGTTGAATCTTGTTGGACGGAAGGGTTGTTTTAATCATTAACCCCGGTGTTGTTAACCAAATATCTGCTGTAAAAAAAGGGGGGGGAGGTTACCTTGGTTGTATAATTCAATAATGGATGACTAATAATAAATTCATTAATTCATTGATTCTAGAGTAGACACCTCCATGTTCCTCAGAACAATCACCGTCCCTGAGACCTTATATGGTTAAAATTGATGAGAAATTGGGCTTGAGCGTTGCTTATGTGTCTTGGAGGTCCTACCCATTGCAGGGTAGGACGGGAGGGTAGTCAGTCTTATTTATAGTCAATTGATTGTCGTTTAATGCTTGCAGATACTTGATGTGCATATTAGGTCATCATGTTGTGTTTTCATTGTATGTGTCTTGTTCATCATCAGGTGGCGACGCAGAGTCAGATGTGTTTATTACCCTTGTACACACGTGCAAACACAATTTAAAAAAAATAAAAAATTGCACTTGTTAAGAGGTTGGTCATCGTAATGAGGAGGTTCATTCAATACCCCGTCATCATTTGTACCTAATAGAAAAATTTAATGATTACATATATTTGAAGCACGTTGTTGTTGAGATAGCTCCTCCTATGATGCAATTATGTCCAATTCTTTGACCATCTCCTTGTACACTTTTTTGGACATTCCCATTGGCATATTTAAGATATTTTCTCATTGGACCTCTGAGATTTTCATAATTTTCCTAAAAAAATAACATGACAATAAATTATTTTTATATTGATATATGAAAACTAAATATCACAAAATTGATATATTAATAAATGAATACTTTGTAATATATATATATTCTAAAAAAGTGTTTTTAGGAATATTACTTTTTGAATGATTATTTTTTGTTGTTGTATGTTTTTGTTATTGTAAGTCTGGCAGGTCTCATTGACCATTGCTCTAGAAATACTTCATGTAGTTTAAATATAACTTGGTTCTTGGAATCACTGGATTGATTTCTATATTGTAGGTGGAAATTACGTCTATACGTTCATTCCACTATATCCCTCATAGTTCTGTAAAAATCCACCCCCCTTCTCTTTGATTAATCTCCAACACCACTTCATATGAGTTAAGGACCAATTCATCATCGTTTACATCTTCTATATTAATTATTTTTTTTTGTTATGATGACATTATGTTCCCTCGTTGTTGGTGCTTGTAGAACATTAAACATATGTGAATTAATAGATTCTTTGAAACATGTCTTCCAATATTCCTAAGTATATTATTAATGAAAATTCAAAAAAGAAATCATATTGAATAGTATTTTTCATTCACCTGATTCATCCCTCCGCAAAATTTCCATCAAGCTCTTGTGCTCTTCTGCACTTAGATCAGAAATAATGTTATCGAGCTTCCTCAGGTTTTGGCCATGCATGACACACACTAATCAATACATATTAGTTAAACTTACATATAGTTCAACCATATTAATTTTGTATAGAATTTACAAAGAACCTTCATTTTTTGTTTTTCTGGATATGTCATCATTCTGTTGACCAAAACTTTTCTTATTTCAACTCTTCTCACTCATATTTTTATCAATATACAACATGTATCATTCAATACATAAATTATTAAATATATTTTATAAATAAATCACATAATTTTTAGTGAAAAAAAATCGTTGTAACCAGTGTGCTTTTTATATACAAAGCATCGGTGCGTTTATTACATAAAACGAACTGGTGTGTTCCATACAATAAAACACACCGAACAATTTATTTTCCTTTTTAAAATATTTTGAATTACAAAAATGCGATATATATAGAAGACATCACAATGACTAGAGTAGAAAACAAAAAACATAGCAAAAAAATCAAACATTCATAAAAATAACAATAGAAAAATTACACACTGATGAGAAGAAAAAATTTAAAAATAAAAAAAATTATGTGATAACATTTTCTGTGTTGTTTAGATGAGAAAACATCAGCGATAAATGTTTTTATGCGCCATATTTTTTAGATTTACAAAAAGAAAAAAAAAATCGGCTTAATCGGTGCTCCTTAGACATAAAAACATTAGTGCGTTTCTATCAAAATGACAAACCGGAAAATCATAAAACTTATTAAAAAAAAAAGTCAAATCGAAAACCGTTTAAAAAAATAAAAATAAAATTCAGAGGGTCAACTGTGTTTTTGATCCAATGCAATACGTGGTCCCTTAGATCTAAAAAACCTAAAATGAAAATCCCTAATTCTGAAGTGATACAGAAAGTTAAACCCTAGGGTGAAATTTTGCATTCACGTAAGCAAAAAAAACAAGGGTTTAAGGTATGTATGAATTTTTATTTTATTATTTATTTATTCTGAATGTAGGGTTTTGAATGAATCACCATACCCTTCAATTCATAATTTTCTAAATATTTCTGTTTTCCAAAGTGTTCTTTTGCTCAATGATGGTCCCCGATATGTCTCTCTTCCAAATCTGTCTCTTGTAAATTTTGAAAAAATAATGAAAATATTGATTACCTTCTTAATATTAAAATTTTTTTATGAAAAGGTTTTAGAGTGAATCACCATACCCTTCAAATTCTCATATTTTGAAAAATATTGTGGTTCTAAAGTATTATGATCCTCCACAGTGTTCCTCCATATGTCTCTCTTGCAAGTATCCCCCTACAAAATTTTGCAAAATAATGAAATAGTGAATAGACTTTTAGTATTTAAATGACTTTATGAAATTCAATTCTCGCTCTTTTTTTAATTTTTTAAAAAACTCACGTTTTTTTTTTAACTTTTTTGGCACAATGGTGCGTTTATGTAATATGCACCGGTGCGACCATATTACATTACACACTGATGCGTCCATATTAATTGATGCATCGATGAAATGTAATTGTTTTTTATTAACAAAATCTTGAAACACGGTGTGGCTAATTTTTCAACGCACCAATGCTTAATATTAATATGCGCACTAATATGTTTTTGGTTTATAAGTTTGCCAGGATGCTTTTAAAGTTATTTGAAATTTTACTTGCACATAAAATAGTATATTCATATCAAATTATCTTTTAGGATGAATTCACATGACATAGAATACTTCAATATACATTTTATGTTTTATGTCGCCTTATTCTTAAAAAATGGTTTCAAAACTATATTGAAACTCAGATTGTGGTATGGTCCTCGAAATTTAGTTTAGATATGTACAAGAAAATTTATTGCTAATTTTGTTGAAATGCAGGGAGAAAACCTTATTATATGATCAAATGGCCAATTCTTCAAATTCCATCCCATTCCATACTTCTCAAAGTCCATCATGAAGTTCTCCCTTTCCATGTCCAGTAAGTTTAACTTATTTTATTTATGTTTCGATTATCTCATTGATTTTTTTTATCCATGACAATCTAAATAAAAATGTATTCAAATTTGCAGGATCTGGATTCAGAATCAAGTTAAGATGCAGAAAATATTCCAGTATCGGTTCAAAAACGTCAGAAGGTCTTATCAGGAGAAACATACCACAAGCAGTTGGTAGATGAAAATGGACATCCGCTTTACCCTACCAATTGTGACATTACATCTTCCAGCTGAAATATTGGGTCGACAATGGTAATAATTGTTTTGTATAATGTAATTTGAATAAAAAAAATATTGCATTGTTCTAACTAATATCATCGATGTACTAATGTTCAATATTTTTGAAATTAGGATTCTTATGATGATGAGCGACCTACCTACCATCTTCTGTTGCACCCCAAAACAATGTCAACCCAAGATAAGGCTGCAATGAGAGAACAAATTGGAGAGGAACCGTACCAAGAATGGTTAAATCAACCACCTATTCAATTCCCACTATGTCCAAATTCATCAATTAGGAATGACTACAACAATAGTAGTTCTTCAGAAGTTGGCAATGGAGACAATAAAAAAGAGGTCGGTATGGATGATTACTCATGGGATATGACTTCCATGGAGAGAATGTTGTTAGATGCATTCCACAATGATGAGATAGGGGATGATGCTCATATTAGTGATACCATTTTTGAAAGCCTAAAATATGATTCCACCACCCCTCTCTTTGGACTGAGTGCCTGGTCAAAGTCTACCTAGCTTGGGACAAAAATATTACTGTACAACGTGAAAGCAAAGATTGGCATATCAAACACATGTTTCTTGACAATATTGAGGTAATTGACCAGCAAGTGCCTTATATTAATTTTGATAAATATTGTCACATAATCAACATTAGAAATGGTTTCTTTTATAAACGTTAAATTACCTTGTACATTTCTATTTCCCACTAACTGCAGGATATTGAAAGATAAGGTTCTTCCTAGTGATAATGTTTTTCCTTGTAGTTGCGAAGAGGCAAAGAAGTTGTTGAAAATGTTGGGTGTTGAGTATATATCATATCATGCATGTATTAATGATTGTATTCTATATATAGAAAAATATGAGACAAAGAGATATGTCTGAAATGTGGGCATGACAGGTACCATAAATCAAATAAAAATGGTAAATTGCATGGTCCTCCGCATAAGATATTGAGGAACATGCCTATATCCCAAGTATTCAAAGGCTCTTTTGTTGCAAATAATTATCTATGTTGCAGGTATGTCATGCCTCAAATAGAAGGGAGTCGAGAGTTATGTGAATCCCAACTGATTTAATAGCCATGAAGCATATAAAGAATACATGGCCATAAAAATTCAAGGATGAAGTATGAAGTTTGTGACTCAACATAGCAATGGATGGCATGAACCCATATTCCCTCCAAAACATCAACTATTCTATTTGGAATGTAGTAGTGATCAAGAACAATATCCCCCCATGGTTTTCCATGAACAATGAAAATCTTATGTTGGCTCTTATAGTCCTTCGTAGAAAACAAGTGAAGAATATGGATGTCTACCTACAACAATTGGTAGGTGAATTGAAGAAGTTATGGGAAGGGATACATGTATACGATGTATCAAGACCCATCGCAAAAAAGAGAGGACTTATGTTGTATGACATATGTTCTTACACCATACATGATTATCTAGGATTATGAGTTTTCTCTGGTAATAACATGTTTATTTATTTGTTTATATACATAAAAATATTTATTTGCATATTTAATGCATTGTGATTGACATTAAATTCTTAAACGCTAATGTGTTATGTATAAAATAATTTCACAGGTCTTGTAACTAAAGACTATCATGGATGTAAATGTTGTGGACCGTATCTGAAGGCTAGGTGGTCCAACCATCTATAAAATCCATTGTACGAATGCTCGAGGGTATTCCTCCCAAAATAACACCCTTATAGAAGAGAAACATTCGCTTTCAATGGCAAACCAAATAGAACCCAAAGGCATGAAACAATGACACCAGCATAATGGCTTAGAGCATATGAGAGAGAGAAGGATAAGGAGATTAAAAAAATGTTCGATTCAAATCGGGAGTCTATGTTCAATGATCCATAATTCTTCGACACCTATGTTGATAAATTTCCCATTGGGATGAAAAGGAAATCTATCTTTTATGAGCTCCCCTATTGGAAGCATCTTAAGACTACCCACTTACTATATCCCATGCATATATTTAAAAATGTTTCTTATGGAGACACATATCATCGAAATAAAGTGACACATTGGCTATGCAGAGAGATCTTATTTATTAAAAAATTAAAAAGAAACATTGACCAAGAAAAGAAAGGCTGGTCCCTCTTGGTCTTTCAAAGAAGGTGATGTCCCATGGATTTTTAAGAAATAAGACATTTCTTTGGCAAAGGAAGTTATATTGGGTGTGAAGATGCCTTCTTTATATGGATCTTCCCGACAACGTTGCCTCAATTTGCATCAAGACCATTTGTTTGGCTTGAAATCACATGACCATTTGAACCTTCTAAAGGTACGATGTATATCAAAAATATGATTTTATTATTTGTAATTTTTATTTTTATGCCATGGGATGTAACAGACCCAATTTTCCATAATAAAATAAAAATAATTTTTTTTCAAGTGAAGCATAGGAATACGTTCTTCATCAATTCTTAAACTATGATTGCATCCTTATAATTTTTAAAAGAAGGATACTTACATGCTACCAATATTTTAATAGAAAAATTTTTGTAAATAAACGTGGAATTTTTACTCACCCTATTTATTGAGTTTACTTTACTCTCTTCCTTGGAAGTGTCTACTATATATAAATATATTTTCCTTGTCATAAAAATGATCCTTGAGAGCACATTCTTTTCTAATCGAATTTCCAAGGTAAGGACATTACTTCTATTAAATCCCTTGTCGATGGTATTGTGTTCTAAACACTAGTCGTAACCATGCATAATGAGGGTGTAAACTTACTCTACGAATAATAAGTGAGGTTAAAAATTAACTTGAGGTCACATAACCCATCTCTGTCAAGTCATGGAAGTCCTAGACAATTGTTAATACCAAGGAAACCTCAGTAGGTAGTATTTTACACCCGTTGGGAGAAGTGGATTAACGTTTTAATTATCACCATACTAGAGGAAGGACTTTATATAATACAATATCCTTTTTAAGTACATCTAGGTTAGATCCCAACCAAAATAATGATTCCACCTTTCCGAATTCACATGTTTTACTGCCCGGGAGTACCATAATCATGACACTGAGTATGAGTGGAGGTACAAGGTACCGTTCTCTTTGTTTGAAGAAGCATTATGTTAGTAACCTAGAGCCAGTCAAGGGAAAATACGGTTTTTTTTTTATTAATAACCTCTACCAGGTCAAGAATTCATGGATTCCACCTCTGAATGTAGATATAGTTTTACCTATTGCAGTTCACTCTTTAATAACAATGAGCTTTTAAGTGGTGATGAGATAGAAACATCCAATATTGTTGAAGGTAACACAATGTTTTACTTCTGTAACAAATATTGCTTCTTGTATTAAAATATAGAATAAATTATGTTCATGGTTTTCCCTTCATATTTTATCATTATCCTTAAGTTTGGTTTCCTCTTATCTAGGAATACCTCTGTTTCCTGAGTTTAGTACTCATTTTTCATTGGTAATATTGGTTCTAAGGTCTGTACCTGACTGCTAAAGGGAAAAGATAGGCCACCTATCAATTTAGAATGATTGTTTCTTTTAACTTTTCTTTGGTTGGTCGGAGGGTTATTCTATCAAGATAAAAGGAAGGTTGGGTTGGAAAAATGATATGGATGGGGGTCCTCCTTAGCTGGTGGCACACTAATGACAGACCAGTGAAATAATACAAAACAAAGGGAAACATCAAACTACTCAATGAATAATCTACTGCAAGAAGGTCAATACTTAAAATACCATTTCAAGACATCAAACATATATCACAAACACAATTACTCCCATAGGTTGCAAAAAAAAAATCTTCACCAAAGCATTAGTTGTTTAACAGGTTTCATTTCAGTAAAAATAAGTCGTACAATAGATGAAAGAAAATGAAATGTACGTTGCACAAATCAAAAAATATATTCAAGATAAGAATAAAAACACATGAAGATTTAAACGAAACATTGTCATCAAGAGTATGTTCACCAGGTAGAGAGATTTAATCCATGCATAGAATGGGTCTAACTAGTCTGATGTATTGCTATTGTTTCCACAAAAATCTGACCCTTACAATATCCAAAAACTAGCTATTTAAAAGAGTTGTAGAGGCTCTCGTCCTTAGGGGACTGAGACCTAAATTTAGTTAACTGTTCATAAAAAAATTTATTAACTTCACTAAGATACTGGACTTAATTAGAAAGAGTGTTCTTATCACACACAAAACACCACTCTTGTATCTAATCTAAGAAAATGTTGGAATTAAACAACTAAAACTACTATTGTCTCTGAGACATAAACTGATGCATGTGCTGGAGGAACTGAATTGGCAGAAAATAAGCCTTAGAGTGAAAACACAGGGCTCTGTGTTGAGTAATGGCATGCCTACGAGTTGTTGGATTCCATTGGAGACAACTGGTTGCATGAGTAGATCTCTGTTTGAGGAAGAGGGAGTCTGCTGAAGTGTTCTGGGACCCATCTGCGTCGACCTGTGACTGAGACTTGACTCTATGTATGTGTTTGAGCTTTCAGAAGATAAGATCACTTTATCTTGAATGTAACTGACCCTTCTCCTGACTTTCATTATGATGAACTGGTTGTGAGCAGGAAGACGTGGTGACATGCATCCAATAGGAGGACAGGTCGGGTGGAGGTGGACGACGTGGATGTATATGAAGTGGAGGGGAGTGGGGGGTGACAGGTGTGAGTGGAGGATAAATGGCATGCAGTGAGAGGAGTGAGAGTGATGTGGAGGTGGGTGGAGGACAAGTGTCGGGTGGTGAGAGGAGTGAGAGGAGTGAGTGGAATGAGTGGAGGTGACGTGATTGTGATGTAGTGACCTGATGTCATTCAAGCACGTGATTTTGGAAGTTTTTGAAGGTGGTTTTGGTTCTCACCGCTTTCGGGCCCACAATCCCCCATAAGCTGCAATGCACCCCTCCCACAATTCCATGGTTCCAATTGTGGCACCGCTCTAGAAAATTAACGTTCAATAATTTTACGCCCCCGTAATGAAGTGTGGTTGTCGATCTGATTACGATCCGTGATCTGTGAAATATTTACCTTCTACAATGATCAATAGTTCTCATTGAATTGAGATCAATGGTCCAAATTCACTTTCAAATTTTGGGCTTCGGGTGTTCTAAATGTGAAACATGAAAAATCTCCCAGAGGAAAATCTACAAAATGAATAATCTGTCACCATGTGTTGTGACCAATGAACTGTCTAGATTTTCTTCGGAAATATGGGTTTCGGGAGTTTCAAATGTTGGGCATGAAAATATCCCAGAGGAAAATTGTCGAAGTGACATGGTGGCCTGACGTCATATGATGTCACGGTTGCTGATGTGTCCTGGAAAGAAGGGTGACACATGTCACGTGGAAATGGGTGAATGTCACAACCAAATGACCTGGAATGAGTGCCACATGTATTGACTAATGAATGTGTCATGTGTCATGACTGGTAAGTGCACCACGTGCTTCAACACTCTATGCTTCGGGATTTTCAAATTTTAAGCGCCAAACTCTCCTGGAGGAAAATCTCTGAAGTGAATGATCTGTTGTCATCTGCCATCGCTGATGGATGATCCAGATTCACTTCGAACTTTTAGAATTTCGCGCTTTGGGAGTTTCAAATGTGAAGCATCAAAATCTCTCAGAGGAAAATCTCTGAAGCGAATGATGTGTCCCCACATGTCATAACCGATGAGTTCCATGTGTCTCAAATGATGGTTTCCACATTCTTCGACACTTCGGCTACTTCGTCTCTTCAGGAGTTCGACACTTCGAGAGTTCGACACTTCGACTGCTTTGGCACTTTGGCTCTTTGACTCTTTGTCACTTTGGTTCTTCGGCTACTTTGGCTTTTCAGCTCTTCGTCTCTTAGGGAGTTTGGAACTTCAGCTACTTCAACACTTCGGCTCTTCGGGAGTTAATAAATTTGATACTTAATCTCTTCGGCACTTCGGCTCTTCATCCTTTCGGGACTTCGACACTTTGAGACTTAAGCTCTTCAGGACATCGACTCTTCGGGAGTTTCTAGATGTAAAGTATGAAAATCTATGAAAGTGATGATCTTGTGAAGTGATTAGGCAATGTTGATCACTAATTAACGTGAGCTTAAGTTGTGATAAATACTTTGGGAGTTTGGGACTTCAAATAATTCTTGATGTTAAAATCCATGCAATTCTACACCCCCGAATGGACGAGAGCCGTTGATATGACCAGCCTGTTGGACCTTTATCATTGAAAATTACCCTGTTCATTTCAAAAATTCGATCCCAAAAATGTCCATTCTGAATCGTTGCATTTTTCCATAGGTGTTTCCTCTGCATATAAAAACTTGGTCGATGTGTTGTGAGCTCAATCAATGGAAAATGTGATGACAAGCATTCCGAACCAAATACGACATGTAATTATCCTTCAAGAAACAATAGCAATAGAAATGTGCAAAGACTCAATCAAGAAAGAAACAAATGAGAACCAATTCAATCAGTAATGGGAAACTGACTTAATCAACCAGAAGAGGAAAGACCAATGAAGGCATAGAGAAAAGAGAGAGGAGAGGGAGGGGTGAAGACCTAGGTTATAACATTGGCTCCAACTGGGGATAGCTCATCCCTGTGAGGTGCTAAGAACTGTATATCAGTTCCTTGAGAATAAGTAACTGCTCTTACCTTCCATTTCTTACCTCTGTTTGTCTTCTAGCTCTGTGTTATCTGCTACTCTATCTCATCCATGCATTTTATTGAACTAAAAATTGAAACTACACCCCAGTGCCTTTGTTGGGGTATGGAGTATTTACTGAAACTTGAAACTGCAGCTAAACCCCAGTTCCTTGTTGGGATATGGAGTCTCTTATTCAAACAAGATACTGAAAACAAACACACTGAAAAACAATCTGCGAACTAAAAATTAAACGTGCTCGAACTACGAGCTTATTCTCCTAATTCCTACTCTATTTAGTTGAAAACCAACTCAATCATGTGTAATTCCATTTCCAATGAAACCAAGAAACCATATGACTGAGAAGCATAACTCCGGGCATGTCACATTTTAGAATAATCCAAAGAGGATATATCAAATGTGAAAAAAAGTTGGCAGGCATCTAGTACTTATAGTTGCAAATGATGATCATGATAAAACTTCCAACCTTTGCAATTTTGGAAAAATAAGAATCCATCCATCTCGCTTTTGGATCTTGAAAATCATGAAAAGCCTCCAACTGGTTCAGAGGAAAAATTTATTGTTGAGTAAGATATGCATTATAGACAAGACTGAGTTGCTCCTATCCTTTTTGAAAAGGCTCATGAAATTCATGTGATTCACAACCATAAAGGGAAGAAAAATACTTCTGATACTTCTCATCTTGTTGTTTGAAATGAATGGGTATCTCTTATGCATGGCTGGTTTTTCCTCGTTGTAGCTCCAAAATGTCATCTTCAGACTTATAGATTTCTTGTTGCTCAACAATTTCAGAAGGAAGGGGAAAAACTTGTTCGTGACCTTCACCATCACTTTCCTCGTAGTTAATCAAATCTTTATGAGAAAATAGAACAATAGATGTATCATAACAATGACTATTTGAGTCACCTAGAATAATGCAAGATGTATCCAAAGCCTTGTTATCATCAATTTCATCATTAATGTAATTCCCAACATCATCATTTTGAATAAAAGGATCATAGCAAGACTCATATGTAACTGAATCTTCCTCCACTTCCTCAACGGAAAAGTCCCATTTATTTTCACTACTAGAAGAACTAATAAGTGACTGTCGAATATGAGATTCAAATTCTTCATAGCAGTTCTCAAAAAGTAAATCAACTAGAAAAAACCTTTTACAATGCTTATTGAATGCAACATGGAACTGTTCCAAGGAGGAGATGCTAATAGGGGGCAAGGATCGGTACCACTCATGAGCATCTCCCTCTAATGATTACATGAACATTTTCATTAAAACATCCTCATGATGTATTCCCCACTGGTGCATGAGCTCATGAAACTCAATAAAATGCTCAACAGGGTTGTCATCTCTATGTTCTCTAAATCTAGGAAAATCATCACCCCACTCTTCTATAGTAGGAAAAACATTTGGAAAACCAATAACAACTGAGAAATTTAATGGAGAAAACCTCTGAGCCAAGATGGCTTCTATCTGAAAATATGACTTCTTAAAATGTTGGATTCTCCACTGGATTCTTTAACCATGGAGTCACTAGGTGAATGATATGCAATCTAAATGTGCCAGGTATTTGTTCACCATCAAAGATTAGATATAATCGTTGTCGTTCTCCCAGGGAAATATATTTCATTACTCCATTCCCTGACAACGACACTAGAAGATATTGGTCCTAAGGTTTGCAGCTGACTGCTAAAGGGAAAAGCTAGGCCACCTATCGGTTTAGAATGATTATTTCTTTTAAATTTTTGTTGGTTGGTCAGAGGGTTATTATATCAATACAAAAGGAAGGTTGGGTTGGAATAATGATATGGATGAGGGACCTTCTTGGCTAGTGGCACACTAATGACAGACTAATGAAATAATAGAAAACAAAGGAAAACAACAAAAAACTCAATGAATAATCTGCTGCAACAATTTCAATACTTAAAATATCCTTTCAAGACATCAAACATATATCACAAACACAATTACTCCCATTGGTTGCAAAAAACAAATTTTCACCAAAGCATTAGTTGTTTAACAGGTTGCATATCAGTAAAAATAAGTCATACAATAGCTAAAAGGAAATGAAATGTACATTGCACAAATAAAAAACCGTATTCAAGATAATAATAAAAACACTTGAAGATTTGAACAAAACATTGTCATAAAGAGTATGTTCACTAGGTAGAGAGATTTAATCCATGCATAGAACGGGTCCAACCAATTTGATGTATTTCTATTCTTTCCCCAAAAATCCGACCCTTACAATATCCAAAAACTAGCTATTTAAAAGAGTTGCAGAGGCTCTCGTCCTTAGGGTACTGAGACCTAAATTTAGGTAACTGTTCGTAAAACAAATTATTAACTTCACTAAGATATTGGACTTAATCATAAAGATTGGTTCTTATCACACACATAAGACCACTCTTGTATCTAATCTAAGAAAATGTTGGAATTAAACAACTAAAACTACTACTGTCTCTGAGACAGAAACTCATGCATTCGCTTGATGAACTGAATTGGCAGAAAATAGGCCTCGAAGTGACAGAGAAAATATCTTTGTTGAGTAATGGAATTCCTGCGAGTTGTTGGAGGCCGTTGGAGACAACTGGTTGCATGAGCAGATCTTTGTTTGAGGAAGAGGGAGTTTGCTGAAGTGTTCTAGGATCCATCTGCATTGACCTGTGACTCAGACTTGAATATTTGTCTATGTATGAGATTCTGGAAGCTAAGCGCACATTATCTCGACTGTAACTGACCCTTCTTCTTGCTTTCACTGTGATGAACTGGTTGTGAGCAGGAAGACATGGTAGTGGGTATATAGTAAGAAGACATGTCGCTTGAAGGTGGACAACATGGATGTATATGAAGTGGAGGGGAGTGGGGGGTGATAGGTGTGAGTGGAGGATAGATGGTGTGCGGTGAGAGGAGAGAGAGTGATGTGGAGGTGGGTGGAGGACAAGTTTCAGGCAATGAGAGGAGTGATATTAGTGAGTGGAATGAGTGGAGGTGATGTGATTGTGATGCAGTTACCTGATGTCATTCAAGAACATGATTGGGGAAGTTGTTGAAGGTGGGTTGGGTTCTCACCTATTTTGGGCCCGAATCCCCCACAAGATGCCACATACCCCTCCCATAATAACATGGTTCTAATTGCAAGACCGCTCTAGAAAATTAACGTCTGAGCATTTTACGTCCCCATAATGAAGTGTGGTCATCAATGATTACAATCTGTGATCCAGGTGATATTTACCTGCTGCAAGGATCGATGGTTCTAGTTGACTTGAGATCAATGGTCCAAATTCACTTTGGACTTTCGGGATTTGGGTGTTTTGAATGTGAAACATGAAAAATATCCCAAAGGAAAATATCCGAAGTGAATGATATGTCACCATGCGTCGTGACCAATGAACGGTCCATATTTTCTTCGATAACCTGGGTTTTCGGAGTTTCAAATGTTGGGCATGAAAATATCCTGGAGGAAAATCGTCGAAGTGACGTGGTGGCCTAGCATCATATAATGTCACGGCTGCTGATGTGTCATGGAAAGAAGGGTGACACATGTCATGTGGAAATGGGCAAATGTCACAACCAAGTGACCTGGAATGAGTGCCATGTGTCCTAACTGATGAGTGTGCCATGTGTCATGACTGGTAAGTGCGCCACGTGCTTCGACACTCTGGGCTTCAGGAATTTCAAATCTGAAGCGCGAAACTCTCCCGGAGGAAAATATCTGAAGTGAATGATCTTTTGTCGTGTGTCATGACTGATGGATGATCTATATTCACTTCGGACTTTCATAATTTAAGGCTTTGGGAGTTTCAAATGTGAAGCAGCAAAATCTCCCGGAGGAAAATCTCTGAAGCAAATGATCTGTCACCACATGTCATGACCGATGAGTGCCACGTGTCTCAAATGATGGTTTCCATGTGCTGCAACACCTTGGTTACTTTGGCTCTTTTGGAGTTCAACACTTCACACTTCGGTTGCTTCAACACTTCAGCTCTTTGGCTCTTCGGCACTTCGGGTCTTCGACTACTTCGACACTTCGGCTCTTTGGGAGTTTGACACTTTGGCTACTTCGACACTTTGGCTCTTCGGGATTTCGACACTTTGAGACTTAAGCTCTTTGGGACTTCAGCTCTTCATCTCTTTAGGAGTTCGACACTTTGGGACTCAAGATCTTCGAATCTTCGTGAGTTTCTGGATGTAAAGTATGAAAATCTCTTGAAGTGATGATCTTGTGAAGTGATTATCTAGTGCTTATCACTAATTAAATCGATCTTAAGCCATGCTAAATACTTCGGGAGTTCAGGAATTCAGATATTTCTCGATGTTAAAATCCACACGATTCTGCACCCCCGAATGGATGAGATCTTCTATAGACAGTCAATTCAGTTGATTATTTATTTTTAAAAGAAGTAACAGAGGTTATTTGGGCATGTATAACACCATTTTTGTGAATATTTTTATTCATTGAAAATAAAAACTTCAAGGCCATGTTGTCATAAATCAGTGACCTATCTAACTGCATAAATATATTTTTGCAATATTTATCTTCTAATACCTACTATTTTGGATAATCATTCTTGTTAATATATATATGTATAGCACCTTTTAAAATTCCCCATGTTTATTTCCTTAATTCTTATCGCATGAGTTTGTTCCTCACGCTACTTGTTATAGGGACAATATATTGGGAAGAAATTAGAAATATACGGTTTACTTATTATTGTCTTCAATTCAATATAATCGTTTATGGTTCACTTAATCCCCTTTACTAAAGTAGTTAGTTTCATGTTGAGATATCTCCATAAGGAGACTATTTAGCTTCGGTACATACACAATTATCTATGTAGATATAATTATTTAGCATAAATATTGATTCTATAGCTAAATGTAAGTCAAAAACCAACATGAATAATAAAATACATCTAAGCAACTGAAATCTGTAGTCTACACAATTCTATAATATATATGTGATTCTATACCTATTATCACTGAAATTTCGTCCGCACATGGCGACAAGAACTCAGCATCGTCAAAACAGGAATGAAGATATTCATGGCACTGAATCACATTCACAGCATTGCAAAAGGGTCAAAAACTATACAAAGTAACCAAAAATTGAAGGGCGCTTTACAGAATCTGGTGCGCGCGCACATGTGCGGAACAACAACGTACCATTCGCGCATACGCGCACGACGCGCGGCTGTTGGCGCAAAAACCCGCGCACCTGCTAAACGGTGCATTTACTAAAATTGGTCGGCCTCCCAAGCACTAATGGATCAGCTCCCAAGCCGATTTGACATCCAATCTGAGCTGAATCCGCATGGTAGGCTGGTCAAAGACCTAATTGAGCCCTAAAGAGCCCCTTTTCACACCTCAAAGGAGTTACATAATCACCCAATGCCATGTTATAAAAAGCCATGAAGAAACATCATTTTCTCAAGGAATTTCATGTATTGTTATGATGCTAAGATTGTTAAGGACTCACTCTTTGACAATAACACATTGGAAACATTTCATTGAGCCATTCACCTATCCATTGAGTGAATGCGCTTGGAGTTCTTTCACCATCATTCTCATTTTCTTATTGTAAGGAGAGAAAGTTTGTGAGGGCCTCAAGAGCCTTCCTTTGGAGGAAGAAGGAACCACAGTTCCCTTTCTTCATTGTTATTTGGATTTCATCAATAGACCAGCTCAAATACATTGGTGATATTGGTCTTGTTGTCTTTGTTATTTCTTTTTTCATATGCTCATAGGTTTAGTTTGTTTTAATTTAATTCTTGTTTATTGTTTTGTTTTATTTTCTCTAACTCTTTCCTCTATAGCTGTCATGCCTAGCAAGGCCCAACTGGGCATGTAAGCACCCTTTATTTGCTCACCAAGTGACGAATTGGGTGCAAACAGATTGGCGACCGTACTGGGGAGAAGGTATCAATTCCTCCCTCATTTGGGTTTATTTTGTTTTCCTTTTGATTTGATTAACTTGCAGGTTCAAAAACCGGCCTCTGTCGACCTGCTAACCAGTCAATTCACAAGAGAGTTGAGAGAAATCCATCTGGATTTTTCTTCTCGGGCGTTTGTCACAGGCGCACAGGTATTCCACCCCACAGACGCGCATCGTGCGTGCATGCGCCTATTCAACAGTTTCCCTCTGCGCGCATGCGCTTTCTATCTCAATTCTGATAGCGCCCATGCGCTCTGTGCGCCTGTGTATGCACTAGGTGGCGCACATCTAAACTAAAATTTACATTGTAAGGTCTTGGATGTGGGGAAAATCATTTTCCTTCTTAAGAATGATGATATGCATGCTCTAAATACTGCACCACTTAGACCCCTCAACTTATAAAGGGGATAGTCAAACAAACATAGGCACTTAGGTGGATAAAAATCATTTTTTCTTATTTGCTTTTTGCCACATGGATGGCTTGCTTTGATTTATAATCTAAGTTGGACAAATCATACTTAATCACATCTAATTCACATTTGGGACTAGAAGTTGAAAGTAACAATCTTGAGTATGCTCTTCTCTTGCGCCATTAAGCGATCTTGAGAACCAGAAAAGGATTGCGAAAACGATCTCATCTCCCTTAACAAAAATTTCAAAACCTTTAGGAGAGGACAAAGGCCCTTTTGGGACCCCTCTTAGTTTCATTTTTCAAACATATCTTAAATTTGTAACGGGCGCATACATGCCCACATGTCACAAAAGTAGGATAGTGGTTGAAATTTTGCTTTCTTAGATCAAAAAACTAGGAGAGCTTAAAGGTTTGTAACGGGCCCACACATGCCCACATGTTCAATCTAGGACAGTTTCATGCTTTTTCTAGATTAACTCACACATAGGGAGTTAAAGGATAGTAACGGACCACATGTCCACATGCTAGTTTCCTAGGGATTTTAAAATTCCGCAAGGTTGTACCAATGACATCTAGCTAATTAGGTAATCACACTCTTGTAAAGGACCAAGCGATGTCCACATGCAGCAAGGTGACATATAAATAACTAAAATTTGGTACACTTTCACTCACACACAAAAGTCACTTTTTCACTCACATAGCCTCTTCTCGAAA
>JASDQU010010576.1:18593-36924 GCA_032191745.1 Picea mariana | reverse complement strand
AGCTCATTGGAATCGGGAGGAGCAGCACTACAGGATGGGATGGCTAGAAGTGACTTTCAGTGGCCAGGGAAGCCACAAGGAGAGATAAGGATATTTTCAGAGGTAAAAAGGTTAATTAATTAATTAAAGTGATTTAATTAATTAATTAAATATTAATAAAATGAAAGTCACTTTGGAGGGACAAGGTGAGACAAAAAGTATAAAAGGAAGACAAGGGCCTCTACTCATCATTCATGTATGATCTTATTTTTATTTCTGGCTTCTAGCTAGTGAGCCCAATATTGGGGGTTTTGAGGGTTTTGACATAACAAACCCTAGAGGACAATTCAGTGGTGAAAGATTCCACCTATCTTGTCCCAATCTTGGTCTCGAAGATGCAATACTCTCCCACACCATTCTAGTTCCATATCTACTCAGTTGTAGGAGGATTCTACATCAGTTTCATGTGCCGACAGAGAGAGGGTGCACTAGTTGAGGGATTCCAGTAAGAGGGGCGCATCGTCTTTGGAGAGAGATTCATTGTAGGAGATTGGCAGGGCCGTTGAGGATTCTATCACTTGGGTTTTCATTGCAGGGCCTTGGACATTAGATCTAGTGCTTTCTGAGACAGTTTTATGCCTTAGATTATTTCTTGAGCAGTGGGGCGAAATGAAGAGGAGGGCATTTTTGAGATCCATATCTAGTCTGTTTGGAGGGGTTACACTTCAGATCTGACCCTAAGACTTTACCTAGTGACTTGCAGTGTCCTGATCTATATTTCTAGAGAGTTTCAGAGTATTTGGAGGCCTCCTTCAGCAGGGACGAATTATCTAGGGTTTCAATCATCTAGTGGGGCACACCATTCAGTGGGGGATTTCAGATCTACAAAGATTGAGAGGGATCTTNTTGGAGCGTGGCATTCTTCAGCTGGAGAGTTTGGCATTCAGATCTGCTTGTACTGATCTTCATTTCTTATTCAGCCTTTGGAGGTATCTTTTGTATTAGCGGGAGAATTTTTTAGTAGCTCTTATCTATTGTCTATCTTCTTGGCCATCTGTTGAGCATTCCAGATAGGCATCTTCATTGTAGCAGGTTCCTCTATTTTATGAATAAAGAAGAATTGAGATGTTTTGGATTGTCTATCTTATTGTATATGGTTGAGGTATGTTCCATGGTTATCTCTTTCTGTTATTTGCTACATACACACATATAAACACATCTAAAAAGTAGATCAACAAAGTGTTTGACGAAATACCACAACTAAGAAAAAGTTTTAAAAAGACACCAAAACAGTGATGATCCTTGCATAATGGCTTGGGATCATTACATACTTTGGCTCTTTTGGATTTCAACACTTCACACTTCGGTTGCTTCAACACTTTATCTCTTCGACTCTTCGGCACTTCGGGTCTTCGACTACTTCGACACTTCGGCTCTTTGGGAGTTTGACACTTTGGCTACTTCGACACTTCGGCTCTTTGGGATTTCGATACTTTGAGACTTAAGCTCTTTGGGACTTTAGCTCTTCGGCTCTTCAGGAGCTCAACACTTCGGGACTCAAGCTCTTCCGTACTTCGGCTCTTTGAATCTTCGGGAGTTTCTGGATGTAAATTATGAAAATCTCTCGAAGTGATGATCTTTTGAAGTGATTAACTAGTTCTTATCACTAATTAAATCGATCTTAAGCCATGCTAAATACTTCGGGAGTTCAGGACTTCAGATAATTATTGATGTTAAAATTCACATGATTCTGCACCCCCAAATGGATGAGATCTTCTATAGATCGTCAATTCAGTTGATTATTTATTTTTAAAAGAAGTAACAGAGGTTATTTGGGCATGTATAATGCCATTTTTGTGAATATTTTTATTCATTGAAAATAAAAACTTCAAGGCCATGTTGTCATAAATCAGTGACCTATCTAACTGCATAAATATATTTTTGCAATATTTATCTTCTAATACCTACTATTTTGGATAATCATTCTCGTTAATATATATATGTATAGCACCTTTTAAAATTCCCCATGTTTATTTCCTTAATTCTTATCGCATGAGTTTGTTCCTCACTCCACTTGTTATAGGGACAATATATTGGGAAGAAATTAGAAATATACGGTTTACTTATTATTGTCTTCAATTCAATATAATCGTTTATGTTTCACTTAATCCCCTTTACTAAAGTAGTTAGTTTCATGTTGAGATATCTCCATAAGGAGAGTATTTAGCTTCGATACATACACAATTATCTATGTAGATATAATTATGTAGCATAAATATTGATTCTATAGCTAAATGTAAGTCAAAACCCAACATGAATAATAAAATACATCTATGCAACTCAAATCTGTAGTCTACACAATTCTGTAATATATATGTGATTCTATAGCTACATACAAATCAATAAATATAAAACAATCAATAAAACTCATCTACTTTTACAGATGCATGTAAATCAATAAATATAATGTGAACAATGAGGCACCCCTATATAGATCATTTATTACATATATCATCCATTCAGTAATTCAACATAATGAAATGTAAACTGTTAAAGATACATATCTATAACAATTGTGTCGATAAAACAAATGGAACATCCACGTTCCACCCAACCGTAGATAACAAACAACCACGATTACTTGTCATGATCACCCCTTAGCCTGACCATGACTCCATAAGGGAAAGATGAGCATCACTCCTTAGCCACTGTCTCTCTGAAAAGTTCATAAAATCATTTTCCTAACACCATATGTGCTCATATCAACAAACAATCACTTTCTCCAACATACTAAGCAATGTCCCTCCTCCCACATAGGTTGTATATATCATTTTTCCATTGCATAGGACTTTCCATTCCTTTCCCTTCCTTGGGAAATTCACAGATGTATGAATCCATGATTTTTAGGGGCTTCCAGTGACAAAACTCAACTTCTGACACTTGTAAAAATCAACTCTGAGTTAACTCAAACATGTTCCCCACTCATGGAGTCATAGTCAACGATTTTTAACCTGGATGTCCCATCTGTTTTCATGCATTAAATTTATTAAAATATCCATCTCATATATGTTTCCATCAAAAGAGGACAGTTGGCTAGTCAAAATTTTGTCCAGCATTCATAAAACTAATAATTACATACTTCCACAAATTAAAATTCCAATTTGAGTAAATGGAAATTTATTTTTAAAACAACAACTTTAAAATAATTTGTTTTGAATATTTGAGGATGTCACATCCTCTCCCCCTTAAGTAAACCATTTTCCTCGGTGTTCAAATCATCTCCGGGAATAGATTTGGATAATATTTTAACATTTATTCTTCCAACTCCCAAGTAGCCTCCTCAGGACTAAAGTGCTTCCATTGCACTTTTACCTAGGTGATGGCTCTATTCCGAAGTATTGTTTCTTTCCTGTCTAGAATGAATAGAGGTTCCTCTTGGAACTCACCTTCTGGTGCCACCCGCACCATGTTCCAATTAATGATGTGAGTAGGATCATGAATATATATTTTTAATAATGAAATATGAAAAACATTATGAACTTTTAAATTTGTAGGGAGTGATAGTTGGTACGCCATTGGTCTGATTCGAGTTAAGACTTCGAATGGAACAACAAATCTTGGTGCCAACTTGGAACAACTTCCTAGTTTTAGGGAGATCCTCCTTGCTTTGAATTTGAGATATACATGATCTCTAATTTTGAATTCTTGATGTCTCCTTTTCATATCTACATAGCTTTTCTATCAATCTAGTGCCTCTTTCAAATTAGTTTGTACCCTTTTGACCATCTTTTCCATTTCTTGGATCATTTTTGGTCCAACCATAATCCTGTCAACCGGATTATCCCAACTGATTGAGGTTGTACATTTACTACCATATAAAAATTTGAAAGGACTCATCTTAGCTGATGCTTGATACCCATTATTGTATGCGAATTCAACTAAGTGTAGATACTCTTCCCAATTAGTTGGTTTTGTTCTTACATACATTTGTAACATATCTTTGCTAATTTGATTCATACGTTTTGTTTTCCCATCCTTCTGTGGATGGTAACTTGTGATGAAATTCAGATTAGTACCCAAACCTGCAAATAATTGCTTCCAAAAATTGGATGTAAATTTAGCGTCTCTATCTGAAATCACCATCTTAGGAATCCCATGGAGTCTAAATATTTATTTAATAAAAAATTTAGCGATATTAATTTCTTTGTAAGTAGATTTCATAGGTATAAAATGTGGAGACTTACTTAGTTTATCAATCAGTACCATAATTGAATCGTTTTGTCTTTCAGTCTTAGGAAAACCTCTAATGAAGTCCATTGAAATAATTTCCCGTTTCCATTCTGGTGTAGGCAGAGGTTGTAAAATACCCGTCGGATGTTGATGCTCATCCTTTGCCTGTTGATAATCTAAACATTTAGACAAGTATTCGGTTGTTTCATATTTCATATTTCATATTAGGCCAATAAAACTGTTTTCTTAAAGTTGTTATCATTTTCTGGCATCCTAGATGACCAGAATATCGCTTTTTGTGCAGCGCATTAAGAATCATCATAATCAATTTAGTAGAATTAGGTACATATAATCTATTTTTGAACCTTAATAGTCCATTTTTATCTATATCGAGATCTGTACTATGCAGATTTCCCTCATTTTTCTACAATTGATCTTTTGTTTTGATGTGTTTTACATCATTTATGCTTGCATATTTAATCATGTCCTCAATATCATTTTCTACTTTTTTGATAATAACTTCATATAACTCATTAGTTCTCTGAGTTAGTGCATCTGCAACTTTGTTTTTTCCTTTCATGTGTCGTACTTTAAAATAGAACTCGCTTAGAAAGGCCAACCACCTCACCTGTCTTGCATTGAGATCCTGTTCACTGAACAACTGTTTTAAACCTTTATTATCTGTTAGTAATAGAAATATTTCTTCCCATTAAATAATTCTACCACATTTTCGATGCATGAATTACAACTGCTAATTCTAGATCATGGGTTACATAGTTTCTTTCATGTTCTTTTAATTTGCATGATTCATAATAAATGATGTGTCCATCCTGTGTTAGTACTCCTACTAATCCTTCTCTACTTGCATCCACACAAACTGTAAAGTCCTTATATGAATTTTCTACCTTGAGTATTGGAATTGTGATCAATAGTCCTTTCAATTTGTCAAAACTGTCTTGGCATTTTTTAGACCAATTAAAGTTCATCCCCTTTTTCTACAATGATGTAATATGATAGGCGATTTTAGAAAATCCTTGAATAAACCTCTGGTAATCCCCATGGATGATCTTATGTCTACTATGACTTTAGGAATAGGCCATTCCATAATAGCTCTAATCTTTTTAGGGTCTACCGCAATACTATCTTTTGATATTACATGTCCTAAATATTGTATCTTCCTTTAATAAAAATCACATTTATCGAACTTAGCATATAGTTTATGTTCTCTTAGAGTCTGTAACACTATTTTCAAATGGTGTTCATGTTCTTCTTCAGTTTTTTAATAGATTAGTATATCATCAATAAAGACTAGTACGAATTTATCCAAATACTGGTTGAATATATTATTCATCAAACGCATACAAGTTGTTGGTGCATTAGCAAGTCCAAATGGAATCACTTCAAATTCATAATGTCTATAACATGTTCTAAATTATTTTTTGTTTATGTCTTCGTCCTTTATCCTGATTTTATGATAACTAGATCTCAAGTCTATCTTAGAGAATATTTTTGTTCCTCCAACCTGGTCAAAGAGATCGTTGATACTAGGTAAAGCGTATTTGTTTTTACTCACCATTTTATTCAGTTGACGATAATCAATACATAATATTATCCTTCCATATTTCTTTTTAAGGAATAAAACTAATGCTCTCCATGATGAAACACTTGGTCTGATGTATTCTTTATCTAACAACTCTTGTAATTGAATTTCCAGTTATGTTAGCTTAGGAACATTCATTCTATAAGGTTCCTTTGATATTGGGGAATATCCAGGTAGTAGATCAGTAGAGAAATCTATTTCTCTCATTGGAGGTAGTTCTAGTATCTCTTCTACGAATACACCATTAAATCCATGAAGGAATGGAAACTCTTCCAAACTTGGTTTGTTTTCTCTTTCCAAAAGAATAGTTACTTGTATAACATACATTTTGCAACCATTATTAATACATTTTTTTCATACAGTTGGCTTAGGTTGATGGACAATTGGTATGGATTGTTGGTTGTCATTGAAGTCAACCCTTGGAGAAAGTCTGATAGCAAATTCTGGTAGCACAAAGGTTTAATGGACCCAAGTTTGTTTGATGTATAATGGTATGAGTTTTAATATATTTGAAGGTAAGACTATTCTATATGGGTATTACATGTCATTCCATTTCCTTTAGTATGTGGAACGTCACATAAATCTTCATGGTTAGAGAGTTATGGCCATGTGAAGTTGGAGAAAGGTTTGGGTAATGGACCCAAGTTTGTTTGATGGATAATGGTATGAGTTTTGATATATTTTTAGGTAATAATATTCTATATGGATACTACATTTCATGCCATTTCTATTGGTATGTGGAACATCACATAACTCCTCACGGTTAGAGAGTTATGGCCATGTGACGTTGGAGAATCCTCATGAGTCATCCAGAAGCCCCAAAAGGTCAAAGTAGTAAAAGTGGTTTAAGATATTTTAGAAGGTAAATAATAAAGTGAAGTGATGAGTGTACTATAAGTCAAGTTGAAAACAAAATAAATTATTTAAATAATAAATTTAATGGAGAAATTACTAAGTTGACAAGTGGTTAAAAGTGGGTTAGCCCTAAAATAAGGAAAGTGGTTTAAGATGGTTAGAAGGTAACCCCTTGTGGTAAAGTGAAGTGATGAGTGTACTATAAGTCAAAGTGGATACAAAATAGATTATTTAAATAATAAATTTAATGGATAAATTACTAGTTGGACAAGTGGTTAGAAGTTGGTTAACCCTAAAATAAGGAAAGTGGGTTAAGATGGTTAAAAGGTAACCCCTTGAGGAAGCTACATGAAAGTATAAATAAGAGGAAAGGCTCTATCATTTTAATTAAACTTGAGAATATTGAATATATACAAGTGATTGAGGTAACCAAAGGATATCTAAGGCGAATTTCAAAGGGAAGATGAAGTAAAGAAGGTTGAAATTCAAGGGAGGATAAATTCTTTTGATGATTCTTTCTAAGGTATGTTATTTATAGGTCATCTCACCATTTTCGAAATAAATTTATTTCTAGAATGATTCAGACCCTAAAATTGCAAGGTCATTGAGGAAACATATACAATTATTTGTGGTAAAAATTTCAGCATGTGGGTCGTTGTAGTTTTGGAGTTACACTATGTGAAAAATAAGGTTTTTGGCTAGTCCTGAAACTAGTCTAAAACATGTGTTTTGGGGGAAAATGTCATAAATTCTTTATAACAGATCCAAATTAAATACGACCAAATTTGTTGGTTATATTATATTCTGTAGTATTCTGTGTACAATTTTCATATCCATGCAACAAATATTCCGTGTGGGGCACACTCTACAAGTTCGATCTCTAGAATAAGCCAGAATTCAACAAGGTATGCCATTTAAGCTATAAATACTTTTATGAGAGGTTACAAGTAGTGACACCTAGAGAAATTGCATAAAACACACTTAAGAACATTGTGTACTATTTTCAAATATTTATTCAATACAGGTACATAGTTATGATTATTTCAAGTTAGGGTTGTCGACTAATGCAAAACTAGTCATGTGAGACTAAAGTAAAGTTTGATGAAAATGCTAGTCTCTTGTTGTTAAAGTTAAGGAAGGTTTGTAGGTATGTGATCATATACACTAGGTCTATTATAGAGTTACAAATCATATTTGGATGATTAAATTGATGATGGATTTTGGTTGAGGTACATGTTGGGTGCATGGTTGAGACAAGTAGTTGATGAGTTGGCACATAGATGAGGTGTATAGTTGTTGATGTTGGTACATCTTGATGAGTCATAGTTGATGAGTAGTTGATACATGATTGATACATAATTGGTACATGGTTGGAGGCACTTGTTAGTAGTATTTTTTACACATGGTTTATGGATGATGTAGAATACTTGTATTGGTATATTATTAGAAGCACATATTGATCTTGGTGATGATTATGAGTTGTGTTATTCTTGGTTGATGCACATATTTGAGAGTTGTCTTGGTGATTGATCTTGATGAGTAGATTTGATTTGGTTGATAAGATTGATGAGACAGGTTGTTGTGATAGGTTTTTTGGACAAGTTATTGTAAGAGGTTATTCATAAAGGTTTGTTGCATGGTTGATGCACTCATTGATGGTACAGGTTGAGGTATAGGTTGGTGCATGCACTTTTTTATGGTACAGGTTGATTATAGGTTGTTTGGTACAGGTTGGTGCATGGTTGATGCACTTGTTTATGGTACAGGTTGATTACAAGTTGAGGATAAGGTTGATGCATGATTGATGCATGGTTCAGGTTATTGGTACAGGTTGTTTGGTGCAAGTTGATTGGTACAAGTTTACAACAATATTTCTCACAGTGATAGTGTGACAGTGGTTCCATAATTCTACTTCTAAGTCAAGACAGTTGGATGAGGCAAGGACAAGTGATTGTAGCCACATTTCAGTTGTAGTCAAAGAACATAGGGGGTTGTAGCTTCCTTTTGGTTGTAGCTAGAGAATTGGGGAGTTGGAGCTTCCATCAGGTTGTAGCCTGAGAAACTAGGGGGTTGGAGCCTCCTTCCAGTTGCAGCTAGAAATCAAAGGAAGTTAGTGCTTCCAATGAATGTAATTCTTAAAGACATATAATAAAAAGAATTATGTGGTTTTCTCCTGCTTTGGGTTTCCATGTAAAACACTGGTGTAATGTGTATGTGTGTGATTGCTCATTTGTTCATTATTTATTTACTCTGCATCTATTGGATGATAATGAGACATTGATATAACACTTTCATTTTATGGTGAAAAAGGATTAAATTTGTCTATTACTGATTCACACTCCCTCTCAGTAATCCAACAATTGGTATCAGAGCCGGTTCCTTCATGAAACTATTTAACCACTGGAAGGAGATCATGGATTATTCTGAGAATGGAGTACCATTTTTTAATTGTCAGAATGCGTTTAAAGTATGAGTTATGGAGTGTAAGGACGAAAGTATTTTTATAGTCACAGTGGTATTATATTTGGCTATCAGTCGTTATAGGATATGATAGTTCAAAAAGGGAAAAGACTACAGCCAAGAAGGAATTGAAGAAGAATAACAAAATAGAAATGGATTTCATCTGGGAAGGACTACCTAATCCGATAAGAGAAAATGTTGGTAAATGTTCACCAGCCAAAGAAATTTGGGATAAGTTACATGAAATATATTCTTCACCCATCGCAGATTCATAAAATGATAAAGAATTTGCAGGTATATATCAAGAAGAAATATGTTCACCATCTCAAACAGATTTAGAAGTTCAAGAGTACATAATTAACAGAGGTGTGTTGTTTTTCATTAATTGTGAAAAATGGTGACATCTTGAAATAGAATTCCATGAAGGAAATGAGACAGAAAAACTAATTGAAAATGAAGACAATTATGAAGCATAATTGATTAGTGATTATATGAACTAAGAAAATAAAGAGAAGAAAACAATTCACTCAAGAAAGAGTTGATGAAAGAAAAGGAAAGTGTTCACATTTTTTAAGAAGCCCAATAGGTCATCGAGAACTTAAGAACTCAACTTGAAGAAGCCAGAAAGATCAAAGAAAATCTTGAATATCAAAACTAGTATTTGGAAGACAACATAGCAGCACAAAAAGAAGAAGCAGAAATGAGAGAGAATATATTGACAAATCATCTTAAGGAAAGAACTAATGATCTAAACCATCTTGAGGTAGAGTTTGGTCAGGAAGAGAAAGGACTTGAAGAAGAAATAATCACATTAAAAATCCATCTTAAAGAAGTGAAAAGAACAGAAGAAGTCATGAAGTCTCAGATAATAAAGAAAGAAGAAGAGGTTGAGAATCTTGAAGAATAAGTTGTCACGTTGAGAAGTAAAATCATCAAGCTCAACAAGAATGTTGAAGAGACAGAAACATCCACATCAGTTATAGAGAATGAAGAGAAGCACTCTAGATTGCTAGAAAAGAAGAATGAAGAAAATATAAAGAGTTATGAAGAAGTAATCAAAGGAAAGAATCATGGTCAGCCAAAATCTAAGAAAACTATTGAAGATACATCAACAAGACCATCCATGTTCAACCCACAAAGAAGCTTCAATCACGATCATGATCAGTCAAGGCATAAATTCTGAAGGACTATTCCACAAATAAGATCATTCACTCCCAGGTATGCAAATTAGTTTTATGGTCATTGTTTTTATTTTACTAATTTTGAACATAAGGTTGCAGATTGCAGGGATTATAGAATAAATGTTCAAGCAAGAAGTTCTTATGTGGCCCCAAATAACATTGAGTGTTACAAATTTCATAACTATGGACACATGGCCAGTGATTATAGAAGCATGATCAATACTTCCATGAAAGAGAACACTGATATCAGATATAATAAAGTATGGATAAGAAAACAGGAAGAACGGGTGAACAAAGACCAGGTACCAGAGATCGCAAGATTGGCAATAAAACGAGATGAATAAAATTTTACAGAGAAAAAGAAAGATGTCAGATACAAAATGGTTTGGAAAATAATTGAAATAAAAGAAGGACAGGTAAATAAGGAACATGTTCAAGAGATTTTATTTTTAGACATTGTAGTGAAAGATGAATCCATAGATAGAAAGAAAGAAGTCATAGCTCATAGAGATGATGAATCTACCAATAAAGATGATGATGAATCTGCCATTGAAGATTATGATGAATCTACCAATGAAGATGATGATTAATACACATTAGAGAAAGAATTGTTCTGAGTCATCTGTCTTAGATACTCGCAGGTAATATGAATATTAGACAGGGGCAGTCTATGCGATAGATATGACAGACCAAAGAATCATCCTTCGAGCAACTTGAAAAGTTTGGGAAGACAGATCTAGAGCAATCAGTTAGAAAAAGTGCAATTTGATGGATTAATCAAGACTTCATGATAGTATAGTGATACATGGGTCAGCATTATGGATAGTTGCATAAGTAGAGTCTTGGAAAGTATGGACGAGAGCATGGATTCATAGATTGGTTCAAAGAGTGGTTTAGAGACAAAGGAACATTTTCATAATGGATGATAATTACAAAGGAAATGGATCAAACAATACTAATGGATTCCAAATTGACCGATATTGTTTTGGACAGATGCAATGCATACGAGAAGTCACATTCAAAACAGAGTAATTCTTAGAAAAAATAATGACAAAACTCCCTACAAACTATGGAAAGGAAGCATAGACAACAACCTTTACATCAAGAAATTTGTAAAGGATATGCATAATGAATTTGAAATGTCATTACTTGGAGAACTATCCTTCTTTCTAGGTCTTCAGATATGTCAAAGAAACCAAGGAATTTTTATTTCTAAAACTAAGTATATCAAAGAAATGCCAAAGAAGTTCAGAATGGAAGATTGCAAACCGGTTACCATTCCTATGAAAACCGGTTGCAAGTTGAGGAAAGATGTTGATTCAAATTCTACAAACTAGAGGAAATACAGGTCAATGATTGGTAGCTTACTATATGTGACAACATCCAGTCCATATGTAATGCAGGCAGTTGGACATGTGGCATGATTTCAAGAAGCACCAAAGGAATCACATGTTTTAGTAGTGAAGAGGATTTTCATATTCTCAAAGGAACAAAAGAGTTTGGATTATGGTATCCCAAAGGAAATGATCTATCACTTATTTCCTACACAAATGCATATTGGGAAGGTTGAATTGATGACTGACGAAGCACCAGTGGAGCAATGTTCTACTTGGGTGAGCGTTTAGTATCTTGGCTAAGAAAGAAACAATCATGAATATCCTTATCTACAGCCGAGGTAGAGTATATTGCAGCAAAATCATGTTGTACACAAGTTCTATGGATGAAACAAACTTTGACATATATACATGTTGAGTATGATGAGCCCATTCCAGTATATTGTGATAATACAAGTGCCATCAGTATCTCAAAGAACCCGGTGTTGCACTCCAAGAAGAATCACATTCCAATAAAGTATCACTTTCTATGGGAACAAGTTAGAGAGAAGAACATTAAAGTTGAATACTTCGGCACAAAAGAACAAGTGGTAGACATCTTTACAAAACTGCTTCCAAGGGAATCCTTTGAGTATTTTTTCAAGAGACTCGGAGTAATTTCTACTCCAAAATGAATGCTTTTGAATGTTTATCTTATTTTTCTTAGATCTACATGAAGAAGCACCACAAATAGGATAGTTCAGGTTGGGGGATCAGTTTCATGAAGAGTTTAGTCAAGGGGAGTATCCCCAAGGGAAATCTAATTAGCGGGATCAACCCCATATGGAAAGATACATTTTCTATTCATGAAAAAGGGGGAGAGATTTATCGGATGTAGAATACAAATGATTCGAGAAAGATCACAGAGGCATGTAGACAGGGGGAGAAGCCAAAGAAGAGTTCAGTCAGGGGGAGTATCCCCAAAGGGAGATACCATTTTCCATTGATTTCAAAGGGGGATATATAGAAACATTGATGAGGAATATAAGCATGAATGTTATCATCACTAAGTGTTGCCATCAATGCCAGAGGGGGAGATTGTCAGACATTTGACTTAGGTTGATGGACAGTTGATATGGATTGTTGGTGTTCATTGATTTCAACCATTGGAGAGTGATATTGTAGATTGATGTCAACCCTTGGAGAAATTCTAGTAGCGAATTCTGGTAGCACACAGGTTTGTGTAATGGACCCAAGTTTGTTTGATGTATAATGGTATGAGTTTTAACATATTTGAAGGTAATAATATTTTATATGGGTAGTACATGTCATTCCATTTTCGATGGTATGTGGAACATTATATAACTTCTCACAGTTAGAGAGTTATTTCCATGTGAAGTTGGAGAAAGTTTGGGGTAATGTACCCAAGTTTGTTTGATGGATAATGGTATGATTTTTGATATATTTGCAGGTAAGAATATTATAGATGGATAGTACATGTCATTTCATTTCCAGTGGTATGTGGAATGTCACATAATGCCTCATTCTTAGAGAGTTATGGCCATGTGAAGTTGGAGAACCCTCATGAGTCATCTAGAAGCCCCAAAAGGTCAAAGTAGTCAAAGTGGTTTAAGAGATTTTAGAAGGTAAATAATAAAGTGAAGTGATGAGTGTACTATAAATCAAATTGAATAAAAAAGAAATTATTTAAATAATAAAGTTAATGGAGAAATTACTAAGTTGACAAGTGGTTAGAAGTGGGTTAGCCCTAAAATAAGGAAAGTGGTTTAAGATGGTTAGAAGGTAACCCCTTGTGGTAAAGTGAAGTGATGAGTGTACTATAAGTAAAAGTGGATACAAAATAAATTATTTAAATAATAAAGTTAATGGATAAATTAATAATTGGACAAGTGGTTAGAAGTTGGTTAACCCTAAAATAAGGAAACTGGGCTAAGATGGTTGAAAGGTAACCCCTTGAGGAAGCTACATGAAATTATAAATAAGAGTAAAGGCTCTCTCATTTTAATTAAACTTGAGCATATTGAATATATACAAGTTGTAGTGTCCCCAAGATCAAACCCTTTGTAAGTTTGATGTATGAAATGAATTGTAAATATGTGTTATAGGCTGGTGAGCCAAGTTCGTATAAGCTGGTGGGCTTATGTGATTGTTAGGCCAGAGAGCCTAAGGGTTGGAGGCTAAGGGCCTGATTTTGTACTTGTATGTATGCAGCACACTAATAAAATATAAACATTGTCGTGTGTAGATTGACCACGATGAATGAGTGATGGGGGGCTAAGATTCAACAGAGTGGGCAAAGAATTAGGGGCTGGAAGGTGGAAAAAGGGGGATAAGTGTTGAGCCTAGGGGCTTAAGTCTTGGGAATAATAATTTAATATTATTCTAAAGGACATGTGATTAGTATGTTTTTATTCTAAGTTCTTTTGGAATGACATGTGACTTCCAAATGGAAGGAACGTGTGTTGAAGGAATGCATGCAGTTGCATGGGTGACAAGTGTCAACCTAGGCACATACGAATAAAAGGGCTGAGATGAGCCACGTTGGGGGTTCAGATTCCAATTTCCATCAACTGTTGCATGGGTTCCTCCTGCATTTCCACCTGACCATCTGAGCGTGAACCCGTCCGACCTCAGCAAGAGACCTGGTGCAATTCTGAAATCATGGGAAAAGTCTGTGTTGATTTCTGGAAAGCTAAGACATTTTTTTTCTGAACAGATCGAGCCTGTGTGTGGAATCTTTGTCCCCAAGCCATGTCCGCGAGACCATCCACCATTGTTGAACCTGTTGGAAAGCCCGTGTTTATTTTCCTCGTTGGTTGTTGTAGCCATGCAGTGCTGGACTGCGTGGGGCTTGTTGGCCAGTTGTACAACACTCTGTCCAGGTGAGAGAGGTGATTGAGGTTGGAAGAACATGTTGTTGGCCTATGAGAGATTTTCTCCAGGTGAGAGAGTGCACAAAGGAAGGAGAGAACTCCTGGAAGGAACCCTATAGCTGCCACCGAGCTTAGAGACTTCTGGTCCGATATGTTGCTGTAAACCAAGGAAAGGGAGGTTCGCAGCCGAAGGACTATCTAGGTGACAGAGAAGGTGTATACTCCTGGGGTGGAACATGCATGTGGGGAAGGAGAGTCTGTGGGCAGTGAGAATGAATGGTTCTTGGGAGAGAATTCCTTCCTTGTGACTGTGTGTTTTCCCTGTAACCTCAACCTAGCCTAGGATTCCCTGCCTTGGGGTGAATCTTAGTCCCAGCTCGGGGGTGACCCACTACTGAGCTGACGAGCAGTGTGGTCTAAGGCTGGGAGGTTCGTGGAAGGCCTGCACTTGGTTGGTGGAACTACCACAGTTTTCAAAGATAAGTACCAGATGATGCTTTAATTACGTTTATGTATCTTTGTGTATTATAATTATCATGTATTCTGTTGTGAATTTTGATTAATGTTAATTCCATGGATTATTTATGTTAGTAATAATTCTTATGCTTACTCTGAGCTTAAATGTATTTCTTGCTTAAATGCATGTGGATTATATAATGCCTATATGAGTTATCTGAAAACTGGTGTTACAACTTGGTATTAAACCGAGTGAGCCTTGGTAGCAAAAAAGTGGTGTTACAATTTGGTATCAGAGCCAAGGTTTCAATGTTGAGCGTAGATGGGCTAGTCGAGTGGTCTTTGGACCGAGGGTGTGAGGATAAATTGTGTCTAGAGGACCGATTTCGGACCCTGGAATGCTCTAGATGTCTCAAGGAGTTACTTGACGTGCTTACAAGCTCAGTAGGTATAGTGGTGTTGTGAAACCGTAGTTGGTGTGGTATATGGCCACAGGGAGAGAGGACTCCACATCAGAAGTGTTGGAGCCTTAGGATATGTTTGGAAGGGAAGGCGAACCCTTGTGACCATCAGATCTGGGGAATGTGCACAGGGTTTAAAGACCCTTTGGAGTTGCACAGGAATGTGGAAATTGCGATACGAAAAATCCCAAAATTCATTAGGACCGTCCATTGGGGAAACCACGTGGCTGCCAGACGACGTTTTGACACCCAGGAAACCAAAAGGAAGACCCTTGTGTTCTCAAGTCGCGAGTTAGCGAAACATAGATTCCAAAAATGATATACATCGTAGATCATAGGAGAGGATTTGACCGTCGGATCAAGTGGAAGAGTAAACCGTAATTTGGGATTTCGGCAAACGAAAGTTCAAGATGTGGGATGCATGAACTATCGATGCTCGAAACCCCAAAACACCGAAAAATATCTACGTCATATATCTGAGGAAGGATTCTAACCATTGGTTTTTGCTTAGAATGGACCTAGGTGTATGAATGTGTACGACATGCCAGTGAGTCGAGAAGACAGGTGAGAGTTGTAGGACCCGATAACATCACCGACAGTGACGTGGACCCTCCAAAACATGCCACGTGCCACTGTGGTTAAGGGCGATAGCTGTGTTGTGGCCCCAGAGAATAAAGTAAATCGAAATTTTGAAAGTCAGGGGTTGGAAAGGAAAGCGAGTCTAGAAGTCTCAAGAACCGAAACCCTGAAACCCAAAGTCTCCAAGTCCAAAAGCCATCAGAGACTAAAGAACCGTAACAGGTTCTAAGGGCGATAGCTGTGCTGTGGGCCCGGAGAGCAAGGAAAATGAAATTTCAGATTTCAGAGATTGTAGCGACAAGAAGTTAGGAGTCACTACATAGTGAACTCCCAGGTACTGAAAACCAGAAGTCCCAAAATTTGAAGAGTCGAACAGAGCTCAGAAAACTTTATGAAGTCAAAACGTTTTTCTTGTTCATGTTGGCTTATGAATGTTGCAAGTTTTTCTTGAAGGTTTAAGGACCTGACAAACTTTGGATTGATTTCACATTGTGTTTTCAATGTTCAATGAGTGTCAGGACAGCCAAGAATAGATGCCGAGTAAGGAAATGGAAGAGGTGCGGAGTGCCTCCATTTCAGAGGACGAAAGAGAAGGAAAGGATGTCAACCTGGGAGTCGAAGGAAAAAACTCTAATGGGGATGGAAAAGAGATAGATAAAGAAGGACGTATGATGAAACTCATTGAAAAATTGCAGAAAGATGCCCAGGCTTGCAGAGCTGATGGCCGAAAGCTCATGAAAATCAGGGATCGATAGGGTGGATTCAACTTTAAAATGTTGAAGAGCTTGGAAAGAATAGAAAAGAGATTGGAAAAAGAGAGTGCCACAAGAAGATCAAGAAGTGTCAAAACCCCTGAGAGGAGAAGAATATCGAGGAGTGGTAGAAGACATTACCGTCTCTCCCTGAAGCATTCTGGCAGGGAAACACACAGTAGTTCAAGCCCGTCCCCTACCAGAAAACACCAAAAATCTAGAAAGGATGAATTGAAAGGGGAGATGAACAAGATCAAGCTATGAACGTTTGATGGAGAACATAAGAAGGAGGAAGATGCCGAGACATGGTTGCTTGGCATGAAGAAATATTTACAACTCTAGAACTACTCCGCTCATGCAGAAGGAAGAATTGCGATGTACCAGCTAAAAGGAAAAGCATCCATGTGGTGGGATCAATTTGTGCAAGTACATCACATCAGAGAGAAGATATCACTTGGAAGGAGTTTAAGAGGTATTTCGAGAAGAAATACTTGACCAAAAGATATTATGACAGAAAGATGAAGGATTTCTTCGAACTCAATCTAGGCAGCATGACCATTGATGAGTACTAATGAAGTTTTTTGGAACTACTGAAGTATGTTCCATTCATCAAAGATGAGATTGTGAAGATTCGGAGGTATCTGAGTAGACTGCCACCTTCCATTGGTGATAAGATTCAATATGATGGTCCTAAGACTATGGAAGAAACAATAAGAAGGGTGAAATTCTTGTATGAACAACAAAGAGAAAGGCCTATCCTTTGGAAGGCTTGGGATGACCAGAAGAGGTTTAAGAAGGAACAGAGGCAGAGGGGAAACAAGCCTCCATTTTTTAGGAACAGTCCTTGGGGAGAGTCATAATTTAGAGAGCCCGGGAAAGTTGAAGGGAGTGAGAAAATGCAAAGACCGCCACCTATGGAGTGTTGGGGATGTAAAGGGAACCATAGGTACAGAGACTTCCCCCACAGAAAATATAAAGCGAGAATTGTCCATACTATTCAGCAAGATGAAGCAGTGGAGGATATGGGCAGCATAATGCCAAGGATCTATGCAGCCCTGGACAACAAGTAAGTAGAATTTCAATCACACATGATTGAAGTGGAAGGTATGATTAACAACCGACCACTAATTATTTTAATTGATTCATGGGCTAGCCATAGTTATGTAGATCCTAGGGTGGTGGAAAGTTTTCGATTATCAAGGAGCAAACATGAAAAGTATTGGTTAATGCAGTTGGCTATAGGGACCAAGAGGAAGGTCACTAAATTGGTTAAGTCTTGTTCAGTGGACATGAAAGGATTGAACACTAAGGTTGAATTGAATATTCTTCCTTTAGGCTCTTATGACTGCTTAATTGGGATGGACTGGTTGGACCAACACCATTCCCTCCTAGACTGTTGCAACAAGAGGCTTACATGCCTGGACAAAGAGGGAAATTAGAAAATAGTCCAAGGAATTCCCAGAGTCGTGGCTGTTAGAGAAATATCAGCCATGCAGTTGAAGAAGTGTTACAGGAAAGGCTGTCAATTATTTGTATCCCATGTGGGAGAAGCATCTAGAGATGTAATCTCG
>JASDQU010010575.1:86150-101866 GCA_032191745.1 Picea mariana | reverse complement strand
TCAGTGGGCTCAATGGTTACCCCTAGCTGAATGGTGGTACAACACTTCATACCATACAACTACACACATGACTCCTTTTGAAGCAGTATATGGACGGAAGCCACCTTCAGTTCTCTCATACTTACTGGGTGCCTCGAAGGTCCATGCGGTTGACCTAACACTTACAGCTCGAGAGGCTATTTTTCGTACCCTCAAAGAGAATTTGGTCATGGCACATAATCGCATGAAACAAAAATTAGATCAAGGTCACTCTGAACATCAATTTGCATAAGGGGATCAGGTGTTTCTTTGACTGCAACCTTACAAGCAAACTTCCCTCAAGGTTGAGCATTATCAGAAGCTAGCGCTCAAATTTTATGGTCCTTATACCGTGCTCAAGCTTGTGGGACAAGTCGCCTATTACTTAGCTTTGCTCAGCCATTCGAAGCTACATCCTTTTTTTCATGTTTCATGCTTAAAGAAGGTGATTGGAGATAAGTGACAAATTCAAACCAACCTTCCAGAGTTAGCTGAAGAAGGATTCATTTGGCTATAGCCAGAAGCAGTTTTGGACCAGCGTGAGCATCGCCTACTGTTGGCAGCAATAATATAATTTCTATTGTTTATAAGTTGCCTACACAGGGTCTCTAAATCTTCATTACTCGCCATGACCATTCTCGCTAAACAACATTTGTCACTTGTCTCTTTTTACATATCTTCCTTTCGATTTTTGTTTTCATGACTGTAAGCATGAAAACTCGTAGCTCGAATCGATACTTTGTTTCGATTTTTGATTAAAGGATAACTATTCATATGGTCTATTATCGAATTGTCATATTTTGCTATGAACATGATTGTTTTCCTTGATTATAACCCCTTGGTCCTAAACGTGCCTTGGTTACATAGGTGAAAGACCTCCACTCAATAATATTCGATTAATATTAATGGGGTTTTGATTCATAAAACTTTTAATTATTCAATGTTTATTTGATACATTTACCTTGTAATCAAGTCATGAATGTGCATTCTATGGTTTTCAAGTGTTTGCATCCTTATATGTAAAAATATGCCAAGGTGTCATATGAGGTATAGCGTGATATTACTGCTCTGTATGGCCTCGGGCTTCACGATCTCATTCCCACACATGGTGATTAATGCATATGCCTACCATTTTGAACTGTCATAGCATTGTTTTGTTCGGGGCTATGGCTCTGTGGTTTTTTATCAAACTCTACCTACGAGTTTTGTGTTGATCCCCTTCTGTTCTCCATGTCTCCAGTGGTAAGGATTGAGCCCATAGGCATCCAAACCTTGTTATCGTATGATAATGCTAGGGACGATTTAGAAAGGAATGGTTGGCGTGTATTCATTGAAAAATTTAGGGGTTTCAACATGAGAGTTTCCCAAGAATTCACATTGACTTTCGACGGTTGCAGAGAAAATATAGGTGACGTGTAGCTAGAGGTAAATGAATATTTTTTAAGCCAAGCTATGGGTTTACCAACTGTTGGGAAAAAGTGGTTCAAGAATGCAAAAGTTGAAGAGGTTCCCTGGACTCTGTTGTTCACCTCACAGAAAATTACTAGTTGCGACTGAGGTATGCCTGTCTCATCTTTAAAACCTAGGTGGCATGATCTTCTTGCTATTGTGAAATAGTTCATTACGTGTGAAGGAATATTTGGTTTAGTTTTCCTATATCATCTGCGATTTCTTATGAGCTTCATTGACTTCCCGTTGAACATTCCCTACTTCCTTCTTAGAAGTCTGTACAAGATGGGAAAATGGTTTAGGAGGAAAAGGCCTGATTCAAGTTTATTCCATCATGGTTTAATTAAGATTATCCTTGTGCATCAGTTGCAATTACACAATGATTGTTGGGATGCCTTTGTTTTACGAAATGGCTTTGGCAATAGTGAATTGGGACAGGTTGATAAACCGGTCATTGTTGAAACCCTTGTGAACACTATAGCCTCTTCTCCACCACTCCTGCCTTGTGATCCTACCCCTAATATTTAACCCTTGACCTACCCTGATGCTACTCAACCAGACAATCAATTGGGTTTGCACCCTAAGAGTTGCACTAAGACTGTTAAAAAACCCACAGGGAAGAAGCTTAAGGGCAGCGTCGATGTTAATTACAAGAATAAAAGGGTTGGCCATTTGATTTCACGATGTGCTCGAAGCAAATCCAAACCTTGTGTAGACACAAAAAACAAAATTGAGGTAAGTGAAGACTCGGATTTAGAAATTGAAAGGTTCTTGGTCGAAGAGGATCCAATGTCATATGGACTTTGCCCTGACAAACCCTATGATTATGTTAGCAACCTGCCTCCATGTCTCAAGGATAATCCCAAATTTCCTGGCATTTGATTCTGTGATAAACCTACATGTCGCGTGGATGATTCTCCAATCGTTAATGCTATCAGTGCCAATGCACATTCCCTACAGCCACAGTGTAATGAGTGTCGATCCTGGATCGACATGTATTATACGGACGTGCCTTTACTACAGTCCAGGCTTAAATCTTTGAAATACCAAGTAGTTTCGTTGACAAATGAGAATAGTAGACTCCAATCCATAGCTCAAGCAAAGGACAAACACTTAAAAACTACTGGGTCTGTTATTTTTAAGAATGTAGAGGCAGCGACAGCAATAGTAAACTCCAAGATTGCTTGATATGTTTTAATCCCTTGATTTGAGGTATGATCTTTTTCAAAGTTTAGCATGATTTTGTCACTCTCAATTTAGGATACACGATTTGTTTGAGTAGATTAATTTTTAGTTGGTTTTGTTTGTTGAATAAAATATGATTTTAGTTATAATTATAACTAGCTACAGAATCGTAAGATTCTGTAGCCAGTTACAAAAATTCAAATTGCTTGATTTTACAATTAAAAACGTATTTAAAATCTTCCCATTTTTATTTGTTTTCAGGAACCCATGATTTTCAAGGAGATATGAAGCACTGTTGAGATCTTCCAGCCATATGAACTTTGTGTTTTTAGTAAATAGATTAGGCTATTTGTATTTTGATATCAAGTAAAATCAGGGAGGTTGCATCCCCCATATTTTTGGAACAGATTTGATATTATCATCAGGAAACATTGTGTTCCTGGAACCTATATAAGCATGTTATTTTGTAAACATGAGACCATCTTTGCCTGGGGCAAGACCATGTATTTTTCATTTACATACTTGAATTAAATATAATACTTGTCACAACTTTAGCTTTTTCGTATTGTGGTTTTATTCAAGTCGTGATTATTTCAATTTGCATTTAGATTATGATTGCTTTTGCTGTCATGGTTTACTACAAGTTGGTATAATAAAAATTTATATGTTATCCATGTTTTATGTTCTAGATTTAACACACAGTAATCATTTTGTTCAAACTTGAGATTAAGAGATTTATCTTCATCATTTGTTGAATATTTATACACAAGTTCTCATAGCAGGATTTATCTTAATGTGGCTGCTTGTGAAATTATGAGATTGCTTTGATCGTATCTCTTATATGTTCTGTCATTAAAATTCTAGCATTACTGCTCCACATTTATGAGAAGCAATTGTAGGATCTGTTGCGGGTTTACCTAATCAGACAGGGAGATTGGATACTACACACTGAACAAATATTGAATGCGATAACAGGTCAGTTTGTTAGTTTGATTTCATTAGCTTAATGAATACATAAATTTCCTACAGTTAAAACATCTTCTACTATCTGCGATTTCATTTTTCAATTAGACAGTTTGATATTCTATTTCTCGGTTATAAACATTATAAAAAAAAAAAAAATCAAAAAGATTAAATAGCTTTACTGTTGTTTAAAAAATCAATTGATATTCAATTTTCGTGGATTTAGATTAAAATTTGTATTTTGTAAATATTATATATATATTAAAAATAGAATCATTTGTATATATTGTACATATAATAAGTAGAGTTATTTTATAAATATTAGTTATTTAAACTATAAATATATATTAGATCTACATATAGTTTTCAGCGATTGTTATTCATCAAGTTATTGCATTTTCTTTAGTTTTGTTTTTCGCTTTCTTTAGGACTTAGATCAGCCAATGGAGCCGCTAAACCCATCGGAGTGGATTAATCCAAATGGATTGGGTTAATTAGACAACCCCAGACTGGATTCACTCCTCCAGTTGATGAGCGGTCAATTTCACCCATCAACAAATGGCGCTAGAAGGAGAGCCTAAAAACAATTAATGGCATGAGGAGGTCGTAAGACTCCTCCACCACCTACCCACTCACCTATAGTAACTAGAATTCATTCAGACGACAACATTGTCCCTCAAGCAACAACCACATCAAACGACGATCTACGGATCACAGTCGAACCAGTAACTCCAAATCCTACGGGAGGTGACATACAAGATATTGTTCCATAATCTCTCATAAGAATGCACAATGCCTTAGCCCATATAAGACAACCAAACCGACCTTTGAATCAACCATTAAACTTCTCTGATATCAGAGAACAACTTGGAGGTACTGACCTTACCTTAAACCCTACCAATCCAATCCTCACTCCTACAGTAGGAGGATCTGGTATACCACCATCACCACCTCCTTCATCTCCTTCTTCTTCTTCTAGAGAGGAATCCTCTGACGAAGGTAGTTCCTCATCCTAGCATTCGACACCACCCACACCTATGGCCAAACCGAACAATCCCTCCAGACCTTGGCTCGACCAAGATGCAGTGGCCATACCTGGGCCTCAGCATCCTTTACCCAAACACCCAGATAAATGGCTCCCTAAATTTGACCCAGACTCCAAACAGTTAGCTGAAGATCACATCAAAAATTTTATGTTAGCCATTAGACTCCGTAGTTTTGAGCACGAATATATAGTCTGTAGATTGTTTCCCTACATCTTTGAAGGAAATGCCTCTACCTGGTACTTTTCCCAACAACCCCACACCATCGTGTCATGGGAGAAATTTGAATCCTGTTTCTTTGAGAAGTTCGGAGATGACAAGTCTCCTGAAGTTCTAGTCATGGAGATTTCTAGTTTGAAAATGAACCCCAAAGAAAATATCAAAGACTTTAATCAAAGGTTCCTGACACTAAAGAACCGAATCCCCACATATTCGATGCCTGTCGAGAATCTTATTATCATATATTATATGAAAGCCTTACATCAAAACATATCCATTTGGGTAAAGAGATCCAAGAAAGCCACATTGTTAGAAGCCTTCGAAGAGGCCAGTCAGATCGAGAAAGACATTCTCAGTTTAAAAGAAACTACGAGCAACGAGATAGAGACTAGTTCATCTTCCAAAACGAAAATTGAAATCCTCCCTAGACCTTCCCAAAACAAAGCTCAATGTGAGAGTTCGGATTTAGAAAAATTACAGAAAGTCGTTCAAAAATTGTCCAACCAAGTTATAGATTTGAAAAGGTCAGTTGAAGAAGCCTCTTCTAGCAAAGGGCCTTACAAACCCCCTTTTAGGAATCCTTTCCCCACCAACTGACCTAATTCAAATACTGAAGGCCTAAATCTAGAAAGCCTGCAATTTGTTATTCAAACGATCCTCAAAGCACATGATAATTTGATTCCTCTCGAGATTCCTGAAGAAGTAGCAGAACAAGAGAAAGTAGAAGAAGATGAATCATCTCCGAACATTTTTGGACATTTTTTGGATAGCATTTTTCAAGCTAATTTCGAAACAATGCATCCTTACAATACTAGGAGAAAGACAACAAATAAGCCTTCTTCTGAAATCACTACGACTTTGCCTCCAAAATAGTCTAAATCGATTGAGACTAAATAGAATTCAGTAAACCCAAGTTTAGATTATGATTTGGTTGAAGATCTAAAGAAGCTTAGGGCTAACATTTCTGTTTATGAATTATTAAAATTCCCTTTTCTTCTGCAAAAAATGCTACAAAATATTGCAGAGAGCAATAAAAATAACAATCCGAACAGCAGCAAAGGTGTTCAAAACAACCCCAAAACTCCTCAGAAGGCCTCCGCCAAAACTACATCCGAACCTCATGATAAAAGAGACCTTCCTGTAAATAATGTAACAAATGTAGATAAACCAGTTTCAAAGGCTGCGAGTAAAAAGAAACAATCTTCCACTGTTAATACTCGCAGAAATGTCCCTCCATTTTTGTTAACTTTTGAAATTTTCAATAGGAATGTACATAACTGTACGGTAGATTTAGGTGCGTCATCTAACATAATGCCTTGGTCTATTTGTCAAAATATTAATGCCGAAGTTCAACCATCCAGCTTGATCGAACTAGTGTTAAAGTGATAGGCGAATTAAGAAATGTGCTTATAAGATTGTCGTCTAACCCTAAAGTTCATCAAGTGATTGATATTATTGTTGTAGATATCCTAGAAGTTTATGGTCTATTTTTAAGCAGAGACTAGTCAGAACAATTACACAACTATTTTGCGACGGATTGGTCTCACTTGTGGCTGCCCAAGAATGGAAAGCCCAACAGAATCAAGGTAAATCATGAACGTTATCTCAAATTCACGGTGACTGATTTAAATGATCCCAATGAACCATTCACTCCTTCTGCCGATTCACCCAAAATACAGGGGATGGATACTTTTTTCGGTAATTTCATGGCCGAAACTTCTACCATCACTAACCCGGAACAACAGTCTGAAATTTTCACATATACGCAGCCAGCGGCTTCTTCTCAGTGGACACATGCAACCGACGAAAATCAAATATGGTCTCTTTACTTTGATGGGTCAAAATCTAAGGAAGGAGTTGGTGTAGGTTGCGTACTCATCGATCGAGCAGGTAACAAGACTCTGATTTCTTTCCGGTTAGAATTTGAATGTACAAACAACACAACCGAGTACGAGGCACTCTTGCAAGGCCTCAGAAAAGCATTAGATCTGAACATTCAAAATTTGACTGTCTTTGGCGATTCAAAAATCATAGTTAGATAGGTAAAAAATTCTATCCACTGTTTATCTCCGCACCTTAAAAGCTACCAAACTGAGGTATGGAATTTAATGAACAAGTTCTCCGCATTTAACATAAATTCTATTCCTAGATTGAATAATTCGGAAGCTGATTTGCTAGCTAACGTCGCTTCAAAACTTTTTCCTGCAGAAGGCTTATCTTTGAATGCATTTTCTGTCGAACTGTTGTTTAGACCATCCATCCCAGACAATATCACGAATTGGAGAGTCTTCGATGACGATCAACAAATTATAAGTTTTTTGCATATGGAAGAAACTTTCCAGGGTGCAGTGATTGACAAAGGTACCCATGATGAAAATCTTCATGACTTTACGGTAATACTAGATCCGAGATCTCCATAATATTCATTAGACATGGTAAACTCTATCCCAAAATTTGTAGTTAGATTAGAAAATTTTTATGATCTTCACGACAAGTTTAGAAAATCAGTGAACTGTAAAACGAATAGTTCCTCTTTGACGCATAAAAAAGTAAATCTGGGAACTAAAGACAACCCATAGTGCATTAATTTAGGGGTGGGGTGTTCTGAGCAAGAAAAAGTAGCGTTTATTAAGTTGTTTAAGGAATTCAAAGATGTTTTTTCTTGGACGTACGATGACCTAAAAACCTTTGATCCTAACATCATACAACACGTATGAAACCCCAAACCCAACCTTTTCAACAAAAGTTAAGGAAAATGCACCCAAAACTTGAACCAACAGTCAAGAAAGAATTAAACAAACTCCTGAATGCTAAGATAATTTTCCCAGTTAGGCACACACAATGGGTCTCTAATCTTGTCCCTGCAAAAACAAGAGTGGTGAAATTCGACTATGTGTCGATTTCCAAAATCTTAACCGAGCGTCTGATAAAGACAACTACCCTGTCCCTCCCATGGAACAGATCCTTCAGCAGGTGTCTGGTTCTGAAATATTATCCTCGTTGGATGGTTTTTTAGGGTATAACCAAGTCCTGATGTCTCCTCTAGACCAACTCAAAACCACCTTCCACACTCCATGGGGCACCCACGCTTATAGAAAGATGCCCTTTGGACTCATAAATGCCGGTGCCACTTTTCAGAGAGTGATGGACATTGCTTTTCGAGGCTTAATCAATCAATTTGTTGTAGTTTACCTGGATGACATCACTGTCTTATCAAAAAATAAAGAATATCATCTAGCTCATTTCAGATCCGTTCTACAGTGATGTCGTAAGTACGACATTTCTTTGAATGCTAAAAAATCTATCTTCGCAGTAGAACAAGGTAAACCCCTCGGATTAATTGTATCAAGTGAAGGGATGATTATCGACCCTGAAAGAACTCAATTCATTTCAAAACTGCCCCCTCCCTCATCAAAAAATTTCATGCAATCTTTCTTAGGTCAGATAAACTTTGTTAGGAGATTCGTCCCCAGCTTTTCAGAAATGGTGAGACCATTACAAAACCTAATCAAAATGGATGTATAGTACCATTGGGGACCTTTAGAAATCCAGGCTTTTGATTCAATAAAAAAGGCCATAATAGACGCTCCTTCTCTAATGAGCCCCGACTTTTCGCAAAACTTCACCCTCTACACGTTTGCCTTTGACCACTCTTACGTTGTCGTCCTAACTCAAAAGAACGTTGAAAACAACGAAGTCCCAATTGCCTTTATGAGCTCAGCCTTCAAAGGGGCGGAACTTAATTTCCCAACAGTAGATCAACAAGCCTATGTTGTTTTCAAAGAAGTAAAGAACTTCCGATCTTATCTGTTGAAATCCAAGACGAAAATCATTGTCCCTTACCCGACTGTTAGAAATCTATTAGTACAAAAAGAATTAGGTGAAGAAAGGGCAAATTGGGTCACATCCTTGCAAGAGTATGACATAGAAATCACCCCAGCACAAATAGTAAGAGGCCAAGGGTTATGCAAATTGGTCACTGATTCAACTGTAGGACAGCAAGAGGAAAATGATATGTTAAATCCAGGACAATGCTATCAAAATCAAATCTGTTGTGCACAAAACCCTGTTAGTCCTTGGTATGATGACATAAAATTTTGTCTTATACACGGATCAGCTTCCCGTCACCTTGATCCCACAAAAAGGAGAGCACTAAGATTAAAATCTACCTCCTTTCAGCTGATTAATGGTATTTTGTTTCGTCAAAATTTTGATGGAGTACTAATGCGCTGTCTTGAGAAAGATGAAGTAGAAAAAGTCTTATTGGAATTGCATTCCGGAGAAGCTGGTGGGAATTTTGGTGGAGACACCACTGCCCATAAAGTATTAAGAAAAGTTTATTACTGGCCTACCCTTTTTAAATATTCTCATGCTTTATGTCACAAGTGTGTGATTTTCCAAAAATCATCCGGATGGATATAAAAACCAGCTTTCCCTTTGCAACTAGTTTCGGTAGATTCCCCTTTTTAGCAGTGGGGTCTAGATATTATAGGCCAATCAATTCGCCATCCTCATAGCAGCATAAATATATCATAATAGCCACAGATTACTTCACCAGGTGATCCGAGGCTGCCCCATTAAAAGCTGTAAATACCATCTAGGTGATATCCTTCTTGAATTCAAATATCATTACTCGTTTCAGGATCCATGAATGCCTGGTATTTGATAATGCTTCTTATTTTTCGTCTCTTGAAATGAGTGATTTCTCTCTAGAAAAAGGAATTAAATTAAAGTACTCTTCCATCTATTACCCCCAAGGCAATGGTTTGGCAGAATCGACTAATAAAAATCTGATCAAGATTATCAAGAGAATGGTCTCTGAAAAGCATAAAATTTAGCATAACGCACTGTTAAATGCAATCTGGGCTGATAGAGTAACTCCTAAAACTGCTGTGGGTAACTCACCTTTCTTTCTCATTTACGGCAGAGAGGCAATTATTCCACCACGTGTCCTTCTTCCATCTCTGCAGTTATCGCAGAAAGTACAGGAAGAGGGTTGTCCCCCTATGGAGAGTCGAATTAATGCTTTGTTAAAACTAGGAGAAGTGAGGGCTCAAGAAAAACAAAAATTGGATCAACATCAACTCATTGTTAAAAACTGGTTTGATTCCAATTCTACCTATGACAGAAATTTTGAGGTAGGTGACCTTGTCCTAAAATGGGACAAACCTCATGAGGGAAAAGGAGAGCATACAAAGTTTCAAAACTTGTGGCTGGGACCATTTTTAATTGTTGAGAAGTTGGGTCCCAGTTCCTTCCGATTACAGAATTTAGAGGGACAACCAGACACCTTTCTGGTGAATGGACAAGCTCTAAAAAGGTACTTTGCCTGATGACACTCCCATGTACACTGTGTAAATATTTTTTGTTTTGTTTGTTGTTTGTTTTTTCTTTGCTGGTTTGTTTTGATTTTTCCTTTATGCTTATCAGTTATTCTTTCTTGAAACACACATGCCTACATCATGGGATAAATCAGATGAAGAGAACAGAAAAATGTCCCCTCTAAAATGACTACTGAAAGTTGTTTAAACATCAATTGTGATATTTTTCTGAGTTTGTAGCCATGTTAAAGATAACTCATTGTTTGAAAAGCGTTTCTTGATTTCAATCTGCAACTGAAGGTACTCATGATCATCCATAAAAATTCTTTTTACGCTGTCCCTGTTCCTTAAGAGAACAACTCAGAGATGTCTCCCTGCTTTTGAAAGTCAGTTTATAAACAAACTATTTCTATATCTTGATGAAGAACAGCTAAGAAATTTATTCAAGGTCTATAATTTACTAATGATGTGTCCAAAAACTAGGATTTTCAGCATCACCCCGCTCTATTAAAAATATTTAAAACTAAATAAACCTTCAGAGAGCTATGGGAAGTGCTTGTAAACCCGCTGGGATACTGAACAGGTCTACTGGTAGCGGGTAAATGCATGCATGACGCAAAGAAAACTTCGTCGGGGTACGGAACAGGCCTGCTGGCAGTGAAGCAATGTCGGGTATATGAAAATTCTCATATAATCTCGAATTTCCTGGCATTCGATTATGTGATAAACCTACATGTCGCGTGGATGATTCTCCAACCGTTAATGCTATCAATGCCAATGCACAATCCCTATAGCCACAGTGTAATGAGTGTCGATCCTGGATCGACAGGTATTATACGGGCGTGCCTTTACTACAGTCCAAGCTTAAATCTTTGAAATACCAAGTAGTTTCGTTGACAAATGAGAACAGTAGACTCCAATCCATAACTCAAGCAAAGGACAAACACTTAAAAATTACAGGGTCTGTTATTTTTAAGAATGTAGAGGTAGTGACAACAATAGTAAACTCCAAGATTGCTTGATATGTTTTAATCCCTTGATTTGAGGTATGATCTTTTTCAAAGTTTAGCATGATTTTGTCACTCTCAATTTAGGATACACGATTTGTTTTAGTAGATTACTTTTTAGTTGGTTTTGTTTGTTGAATAAAATATGATTGTTGTTATAATTATAACTAGCTACAGAATTGTAAGATTCTGTAGCCAGTTACAAAAATTCAAATTGCTTGATTTTACAATTAAAAACATATCTAAAATCTTCCCATTTTTATTTGTTTTCAGGAACCCATGATTTTCAAGGAGATATGAAGCACTGTTGAGATCTTCCAGCCATATGAACTTTGTGTTTTTAGTAAATAGATTAGGCTGTTTGTATTTTGATATCAAGTAAAATCAGGGAGGTTGCATCCCCCATATTTTTGGAACAGATTTGATATTATCAACATGAAACATTGTGTTCCTGGAACCTATATAAGCATGTTATTTTGTAAACATGAGACCATCTTTGCATGGGGAAAGACCATGGATTTTTCATTTATAGACTTGAATTAAATATAATACTTGTCACAGCTTTATCTTTTCCGTATTGTGGTTTTATTCAAGTCGTGATTATTTCAATTTGCAATTAGATTATGATTGCTTTCGTTGTCATGGTTTACTACAAGTTGGTATGATAAAAATTTATATGTTATCCATGTTTTATGTTCCAGATTTAACACACAGTAAACATTTTGTTCAAACTTGAGATTAAGAGATTTATCTTCATCATTTGTTGAATATTTATACACAAGTTCTCATAGAAAGATTTATCTTAATGTGGCTGCTTGTGAAATTATGAGATTGTTGTGATCGTATCTCTTATATGTTCTGTCATTCAAATTCCATCATTACTGCTCCACATTTATGAGAAGCAATTGTAGGATCTATTGCGGGTTTACCTCATCAGACAGGGAGATTGGATACTACACACTGAACAAATATTGGATGCGATAATAGGTCAGTTTGTTAGTTTGATTTCATTAGCTTAATGAATACAGAAATTTCCTGCAGTTAAAACATTTTCTACTATCTGTGATTTCAATTTTCAATTAGATAGGTTGATATTCTATTTCTCAGCTATAAACATTATAAAAAAAAATAAAAATCAAAATGATTAAATAGCTATATTGTTGTTTAAAAAATCAATTGATATTCAATTTTCATGGATTTAGATTAAAATTCGTATTTTGTAAATATTATATATATATATTAAAAATAAAATCATTTGTATATATTGTACATATAATAAGTAGAGTTATTTTATAAATATTAGTTAATTAAACTGTAAATATATATTAGATCTACATATAGTTTTCAACGATTGTTATTCATCAAGTTATTGCATTTTCTTTAGTTTTGTTTTTCACTTTCTTTAGGACTTAGATCGGCCAACGGAGCCGCTAAACCCATCGGAGTGGATTAATCCAAATGGCTTGGGTTAATTAGACAACCTTGGACTGGATTCACTCCTCCAGTTGACGAGTGGTAAATTTTTCCTGTCAACACCTACGTCAGAGAAACATCAAGGAAGTGCTAGTTCAGTGGAAGGATACGACTCCAGCAGACACCACTTGGGAACCAGCTACCATTCTGCAACAATTTCCTCATCTCAAGCCTTGAGAACAAGGTTGTTTTTAAGGGGGTGGACATGTTAGGGTCCTAACCCACACATAGGTCTAACAATATATTCAGATGTATTAAAGGTCAATATTAATAAGGCATTTCAATAAAATAGAATAAGGCGGATGTAAGAAGACCTAATAGAAGCTTCCGCTTCTAGAAGGATCTTCCTCTAGATGCTTCTTTTTAGTATAAATAGGAGTTGAGGGTATGAGAACCCTAGCTTGGATATTATTGTAATAGAGCTCTGCTCAAATGGAGGTTTCCCCCTCGAAGAGGCCCGTGAACATTGCTTTTAGATTCCAAGAGCTATTTATGTTGTTATTCTTATATCATTTCAGTGTTATTGTGGTGAATGTTCTGGTTATATTGTTGTTAATCTGCCATCACTAGAATTTCATTTATGTTCTTCATACATTTTATATATAGTATATTACATATTCAATAAAAGATATTGTTCACTGGATATTTATTTTATTCTTCATATCTCTATGTTTATTGTATTCAGTTTGTTAATCAATTCGTTCCACTCCTAAATCTGGATCAGTGGTATCATATCGGTCTGCTCTTCATTTATTTTTATTTGTGCATATCCCTGACAAGATGTGGGTACAATAAGTTGGGAATAGAACCAATTGATCCATTACAAGATCGGTCGTGCCGAGCCCGACAACAACCCATGGGGGATGAAAATAAATATGATGGAGTAGGAGATCCTATTAAAATGTTGCTCGAGGAAGACCTCGTGTGACAAAGGAACAAAATGATGGACCACTTCACGCATATCCTTTGATGACTACCCACATGAGAAGAATCTTCATCAAGTGGACATGCAACCCCCTTCAAGGTACATATAAGTTTTGATATTCCATTATTTGAAGGACTTATAGATGCAAATGTTATAGATAAATGGTTGAAGCTGCTCGAAGGATATTTTTCGGTCCACAATTTTTCCGATAGGGAAAAGATCACTTTTGCACTCCTCAAGGTTGTTCCCCATGTTAAATACTGGTGGGAGACTTACTCTGAGCAAAGGGAAATGGAGGAATATATAATGTTTGTGGTGGCCCCTACATGGATTCCTTTTGGGATGCCATTAAAGAACAATACTACCCTTTTGGAATCTATGAGGACCAGTACACCAGATGGACCACCCTACGTCAAGAAAGGGACCAGATAGTACTAGATTTCACCAATATTTTCCATATCCTATGAACCAAATTGGGTATCAAAGACTCTGAGAACCATCTGGTGCTCAAGTACCATGGATATTTGTATAGATACATTCAAACATAAATGGCATTTATGGACATTTCCTCATTGGGCACGACTTATAGATACACTGTCAATATCGAGCATAAATTTAAGAATAAAAGGTGAGAGTTTGGATCTACAAACCCCTTGTTATTGGGCTAATTGTTAAGTGCAGACACAAATCAATCCCCCTAGATTCACTACGAAACTAGAAAAAAATAAGACAGTGCACTACTCTTTCCTTAGATTTCAATTATCAAATGAGAAATGGATCTATAACATACCTTTTAAATATCAAAGATCCGACTTCGCCAATGCAATCCAAGCTCCGTCACGAGGCTTATAGAGAAATATTTTCAAATAAACACAAGCCAATGAAGACAAGAATAACATATTCTATTTGATATGAAACTATGTACGTGATCAAGGAATCATACAATATAAACAAATAACATTCATATAGGAAAGAAATGTATATCTGTATTAAATAATGTGGAAGAAAGATACAACTAGATGCCTTGATTTTGTCAGGTTCCTTCCAACAGTTCCTTGCTTCCCACACACTTCTAATCCATGGATTCTGAGACTGTATATTTAATAGCTACTCACAATCTATCTTGACAAAGAAAAACTCAAAGCCAACATACAAGCTCCAAAAACTCCAAGCTACAAAAATCAATAACAAGCGAATCTCAAAAGCTAAGCTAACTCAATCTCAATCCAACCAACTTTCTCCATGAGAGATCCCACTAAATCCCACTAAATCACGAAAGTGAGTAAGATCCAAACCGTCCGGAGGCCACCTCACCATAGAAGCTTCTCCTTCTACAAGCATCGAGAAGACGCTCGTTTTTCCCACGTACAAGAATTTTTGCACCCTAGCTATAGTGCAACCTGCGAAAACTCCACAACCTAGCTTTAGTACAGCCTACGGAAATCAGGCATTTCCACACCCTGTGTATAGAGAAGCCTGTGTAAATCCTCTTTAATAGGGTTTTTACAAAGGAAAATACAACTTCTTCTCTCAGTAAAAGTTCTTCTCCCTTCTTTCTTCAGGAATTTAGGCCACTGACCCCTCTGAAGGAAACATATAGGTTTACATCATTAATGATCATAAGGGTGATGAAAATAATGTGTAACAGTGAGCCCCCCAAAGTGTGAAGTTAGAACATAGTGATAATTGAAATACTTTTTCAAGTGTGTGTAAGGAACAAGGAACAGTCGGTCGGAAACCTGCCAATAAACAAGGAAATACAATACAATAATATATCATCACTGAGGTAGGCATTCCCATACTTAGAACATAAATGACTCAAAGCATAGATGCCGACATGCAGATATCCCTGTCAAGTAAGACAAGTCATGGACACCAAACATACACTATGCATCCATGCCATTATAACTCAAATATGAACATAGCCACCAAAAATGAACCGTGGATCTATGTGTTAAAGACTCAAATTTGAACATAGCCATGAGACATACATTGTGGATCTATGCAACAGTACACTGAATATACTCCAATGCAACTTGAACTTGACAAAAATGATCTAGCATCTTCATCTCCACCACTTTGTTGGGGATAAATATATGAACTATTAATTCCC